>VYZQ01034290.1:0-30193 GCA_013400655.1 Mystacornis crossleyi | reverse complement strand
CTCTCTCTCTGAAGAGTTATTATCTAAAATCAAGACTTTTCAATCTTTTTGATAAGCTAGACAGACAGTGCTTTCTAAACCTCTCTCTCCCCATTAGGTGCTTTCTGTAGTCCTTGGCCCACTTTTGCTGTTCTTCTCTGCCTCTTTCCCACTTTTTCAGCATCCTCGGTGAATACTAAGACCGCAGATAGCACTGTTAGCCTCAGCTCCTCCCTCCATCTCAGCATCCCCTGTTTAGCCAGTCAAGGTCTCATTAGCCTTCTGAGTTATTAGAGGACTTGAACTTTTGTCTTCTTGTTTGGCCTCTAAATCCTTTAGAGAAAAAACAGCACTTAACTACAGCTGCTACTATTTCTTTTTCTGTGGAGTATAACTCTGTATTTGGCTTAAAAACAGTGGATTTGTCTGACCAAGCAACAGGTCTCGTATCGCTGCCTTCTCTTCATCTTTTAAACATAACATCGATTCTTGTGCAAGTTGCAGATTTTATCAGCCGTGATCCAATGTAGCATCTGCACTGCTGATGAGCAGTTTTAGGTCTAGGAACAATCTCCATACATCCCTACTAGGAACCCCCCTGTTGAATGATGGTGGCTTATTGCCAAATGGTGCTCAGGGAAAGCAGTTCTTCACTTTTGTTTCCTATGTGCTTTATTAAACCTGCATAATGCTAATGTTATGCCCTGGAATATCAAGTCAAACACCTCAGAAAGTCTTTTATATTGCACATGTATTGCATAAGTCCACAGTTTACTTAAGCTAACTTGAAATCTGGGGCAGTAGCAGAATGTTTGTCTATACTGCGGGCTTCACTCTCGCAGTGTTAGTTTGGCAGCTGGAGGCAATCTCCAGCCATAACCTCAGAGAGCCCTGCAAGTGCTTATTTACCCTGGCACCCTACCTGCCTCCTTAGAAGCACAATTAAAAAGCCAGTTCAAGAGAGAAACCCTTTCATATCAATTCATTGAGAAAGTGATGGCAGTGTTTGAGAGAAACAAATGTAATTTTTTAATCAGAATTTTTCTGGCATTTATACAGGCATTTACTCAATAATTCCCTTATCCACACAGAGGGAGGACCTACCTGTAGGATATTTTTATTTAGGCCTGGACAGGTGACTTGGTGATCTCCAGGGAGTGTCCCCTCCTACCCAAAATCTTAGACAGTATGTCGTCAAAGGAGACAATCTTGGCTAGGCCCCCCACAGACAGAGATCAAGACTTCATCCCCTCCTGGCACTGCAGAGGTGTCCAGGACAGTCCCGGCAGACTTTTCATTGTGACAGCCACCTGGAAAGATTTAATACAGTAGAAGGGAGGACAAACAATAAGTGTCTTCCTGGAATACAAGAGTAGGAAACAGCAGGGGTCCATAGAAATGCTCTTGAGTAGAAGAAGCTCTCCACCAACCAGGAAAGCTGAGCATTTCCTCTGTGTTCTATGCAGAGCTCAGCAGGCTTTCATTTCAAATGAATCCTAGCCTTTACGTTTTCTGTCACGACAGTATTTTTGCACTGTATTGGCTTTCCTGGATCCCAAGCTTAGGAACCCATCTCTCTCCTCAAGCTGCAAGCTCCCTATATACATCCTGCTTTATGACTGCTTTAGGAGGGTAGGATCCCTGAAAGGTGCGTGCTACAGCATCATGGATTCACCCTACCACCACCTTGTGAATCCAACACTCCGGAGCACTCTGTACCTGCACAGCCATGGGGATAGGTCTACACTGACATCTAATTGTCAAGGATTTTATGACGGATTTTCACCATCAAAATAAAAAAAACCTCAATCCAAATACCATTTATTTAATATTTCAGTACTACTGTGACAGCCACCGGAAAGCTGATGAATTTTGTCTCCTCTTGGAGTCAGAAACTCCTTAGGCAATGATACAGGTTCTCAAAAACTGCTGAACTGCTGTGCTGAAACTTTAAAGAAAAAAGTGCAACCTGAGGCAGAAAGAAGTCACAGAAGATTCCGGTGCAAATTATTAACAACAGGGGTATTTATTAGCGACTGCAAACAGGAGTGTGCAGAGCACTCAGCAAATGGCACAGCCCCCAGCACGGCACTTGTGCAGCTGCCTTCCCGCTGCACTGGGGCAGTGGCTGTCATGGGGCTGGGGGAGGGCTCCTCCAGCACCCCACTGCTCCTTGTGCTTCCTGGCTGTCAGCCGTTGCCTTCTGATGATAAAGCAAATTTTAGGAGTCCCTTTGTTTAAAGTAGTTGTTAAGGTTGCAGAACTAACTGGCTTGCTGCAAAGAAATAGGTGAAGTCTATACCTAAGGCATTCCCACTGAGCTGGATGCAAGTTTTCTTCGGGTTCCTTTGAAATCTTCCTCTCTCATAGCAGAATTTCAGACTAATAGTTCTTCCTTTTTCAGCCTTTCCTGCTGGAATAAGGGCTTTTCTTCCTCCATATGTGTCAGAAGTGTGGCGGATATGAGGCTGTGAGGAGGAATGCAGTACAGGAGACTGGCAGTCTCCTTTTCAAAAGGACTTTTGGGGGACCCAGTTTGAAGGGACTTTCAGAAAGAAAATGTCCAACAAAACTGATTCCTGTGCTGAGAAGGTTAATGCACCCAATGTCATTAGGTATTTTTGAGAAATGGGGTCCCAGCATTTAGCAGAAGACAAGGGCAAGGCTCAGCTCTTCCATCCTGTGTAACCATCACCCCACCCAGCTCCATGGTGACCACTGGCCTGCGTGTCTGTGTTGAAGGATGGTCCCACTGCCCCATAACCAGGGTTTCTTCCCACATTGCCGTGACTGTGCTAACTGGTTACCAGCCCAGCTGTGCTGAGGTGACTTTATTGCCCTGCACTGTGGAAGCCGTTCCACTTTTTGTAAATATCTCAAAGTTCACTGCATGAGGGGACTGCAACCAGGCCTTCCTCCCTCTGATGCAAGGAGTAGGAACAGCTGCTTTGAGTTAGACCCTTTTGTCTGCCTCCACTGGCTGTTACAAAGAATGATATTTTCCTTCCCCCTTCTGCACACAGGTGGTACTGGGGTTATAGTTTCTCTGAATGCTTTATGTTGCAATTTTACCTTTGAAATATGCACCTTTTAGAAGCCACTCTAAATTCTGATTTTATCTCTCTTTCTCCTGAGGAGATGAGGGAACACACTACTTGTGTCCAAATTACAGAGTTAGCTACCCCAGTGCAACACACATGCCAAGTGGGATGAATAGTGGGAAGAGGAGCACGGCAGCAGTTCACAGCCATTGCTGTATATTTTAATCCTTGTGCTGTTAGTGTATGAAGTTGTTGCTTGCAGAGAGTAGGAATGCCCCGGAACAAAATGCAGGGAGGCAGCAGGAATAGCTGTGACACACCAGCTGGCTTGTGCCAGCTCCTGAGACTCAGCACTCATTCCTGTCTGTGCCAGCCTGCAATTTGGGCACAGCTGTAGCTGCTCACCTCAGGGCTGAATTTGGGTGACTGCTTGTCTTTGAATGTTTCTGATGATTGCCTAGCACATTTGCTAATGATAAGTGCTCAGTGTGGGGGAATTTACAGGCTGGAAGCAGAGAAGGAGCTTGGCTGTGGTCAGAGAGAAGTGCTCTTCTCTTGGTTTCTGGTTCCCTTGGTCCCATGCAGCAAGAGGCTGGTGCTGAACAGTCCTGGCAGTTCCAGCTTCTGCCAAAGAAAGCAGAAGGAATCTGGTGGTGCTCCAAAATACAAAACACTGGAAGGATATTCAAAGAACCTGTGCTCGAATGGCATGGGGAAGACACTTACCCTGTGCAGAGGTACCCTCCATGGGCTGTGCCATCCAGAAGAGAAGGACAACAGTAGTGTCAGCTTGAAGGCATCTGTTCTCATGGGGTGAAAACGCCCTTGATGTTAATTACAAGGCCCCTGGTATTACAGTTACACATGAGATTTATCCAGTATGCATTTTTAAGGGTTTATCTTGATCCTTCATGGCTGTGATTTTCGATCTATACTAGTTTGAGATCTGAATCTGACACCTTATCTAGTGTGCTGCATACTGATGGTTAAAAAACCTAATTTGTCCTAGAACAGCCCGGTTTTGCAAGAGGACATTGCACTGAGAGCCTTTTCTTGTATAATAATTTTGCTTTAGAAACTGATTACTCATGGTTCCTATCAGATCTGAATTGCAGATATCTGGGGGAGTGTAGCACTGGGATATTTTAGATTTAAATCACTCTGCTATCTGTTCTACTACAGCTCTCTTCTAAAGCAGGCTTTATGTTATAAATTACTTTATAGATTTGTAAAGCATGACATAGAAACATTATATACCCTGTGAGTGCTTTAAAATTAATTTGTTCTTGAGCGTGTCCATGTGTGAATGAATTTGACATAAGATTTTCAATTTTATGCTTCACTACAGAAAGTGCACACAGTACCAACTGTAAATCAACTGCCACACATACTGAAATAACTACTCAGCTATGAAAACAGAGTCTGCCCAATATTTAAAGAAGATTTAGATACAAAAATAATAATGTGTGCAAGGGAGCTGACATACTACCTTGGGACTTCTGAATCTAAACCAGCGAGATTAGTAAGGTATCACCAATGTAAAGACCCTTCAGGTTAGGGCTGTCTGACGGAGAGACCAGGAAACTGAAGGAAATCAGTTGAGATCCTGTTATTGTCTTGGCCACCACATTCCTTGAGCTGAAGGGTTCACAAGGTTCACTAGCAGCCTTCCTATGTGTGCAGATAGAGATCACACGGGCTGCATGGGCTGTCACAAAAAGTGGGATTTTCAATGTGCATGATTGATGCTCAGAA
Organism: Mystacornis crossleyi; assembly: GCA_013400655.1. Classification (NCBI taxonomy): domain Eukaryota; kingdom Metazoa; phylum Chordata; class Aves; order Passeriformes; family Timaliidae; genus Mystacornis; species Mystacornis crossleyi. The sequence continues at coordinate 25,418 of VYZQ01034290.1, read as the reverse complement.
GGGGTGAGCAGCATTTGGAAACAGCATTTTTCATTCTTTTATTAATTAAAAAATGCAATTTTGGATCATAACAATTCTTTATGAACTTGTGTCAAATTCAGCAATAGTGGCTCCAGCCCTCTCTTGCCTGGGAGATGGGAGCCCCCACTCCCCTGCTCCAGGGCAGCTGCTGCTCATCCATCACATTGACAGGAAGTTCTTGGGAATGTGTCTGAAACCTGTTCTTTCAGTGTGATCTAATTCAATGTAAATGGCTTCACTGGCCTTTGCCACCAAGCTAAAACCTGATGATGTTGTGTCTCAACCAAGGTTGTACCAGGCTGAAAACTCACTCAAATACGTGCTCTGCTCTGCTCAACTGCTGAGCATTTGTACAGTTGCAATGAAAAGTAAAATAGTCACAACAGGAGAGCTGGAGAACATCTTGTTTCAGGTGACCTCTGGCTGGAGCTAGAGAACATCTCTAGTAAAAGAAGAGCTTTGGCTCAAATCTCTGCATGTAGCAGAGTGGGTTTTGACCTCAGTGAACATCTTTTCCTTTGAACACCAGGTCAGGGAAGAATAGCTGCCATACCTTATTCTTCTACTTTGTGATGCCAGCCTTTTTTTCCTCTACTTTTATACCGTGTCCCTCAAATTGTGTATTTTGCTGATCTGAAAATAATTTTTTCAGAATTGCATTTCAAAAGGTTGACAGAAATCTTTTTTTTTTCTTCCTGTTTCTGCTACTGAACAAAAAAATCAATGATCCTTACAGCTGCCATGGTGAGAACCCTCAGCTCACGCTGCTGTGCTGAGAGTCTAGGGAGACCCAAAACAAAAGCAGCAACCTAAAAGGGAAAGAAACTAAAAGAGACCTCACCCAACTGCCATAGATAAAGGTATTGAAATTCCTGGGTACTGTAGTGATTCCAAAGAAATCTTTGTCCTTTATACTACGGGAAAGTTTACTATATAAGACATACACCTCAGAAGCAAACCCAAATCTTTTGATGGGTGAAATAACTTCAGGAATGGACTTCTAAAAATCATGCATTGATGGTAATAACATAAAGGGATGAAAACTGAAGGTGGAATTGAGCATATTAAGCCCAAACTTCATTTCTCTGAGAAAACAGTGGAAATAAGCTTCAGTTGGGAAAACACATAAGAAGAATTGTTTTTATTTTCAATAGGATGTTAAATGCTGTGTTTGTATAATAACAGGCACAACAGGATGCTTTTAAATAGCTTAGGTAAAGGCGGTTCCAGCACCCCTGCATTGTGTGACTTAGATACAATCATTGCCATGTTTTGCACACAAAAGAGCTACTGAAATGAAAAAATTATCATTACAAATATCCAGTTCCTACTAAAAATTCGAAAAGGCTTTTTATATTGGCAAGTATTAATATAACTACTAGTTATTCTAGAATAAAACTAATATTTACTCTACTATTAATAGCTGCCTGCATGAAAATTGTTGTTGGGTTTTTCGGTGTTTCTTTTTTCAAAAGTCAATGACGAAAACTTTTCTCCAAATGTTTTTATTAAAAAAATATGACAGAACTACTTCTCAGCTCAGCCTTACTTCAAAACAGATTCTCGGCTCAACTACTTCTCAGCTATTAGCTCTCCCCTCCCCAGGATGCTCTGGGTCCTGGGCAGGTGCTCAGAGCATCATTGCCCAGTGCTTTGCTGACAGCAGTGCACTGCAGAAACCGAGTCAGGGCTCTCTCTCTCTACTTCTCTTGCTCACACCTTTCCCAGTCAGCATGTGAGGAGAAAAATGTCTTCTCCTCCTTGCAGGCTCCAGCAATGAGGGTGGGTCTGGCTCTAGAGTCCAAGTCTCCATCCAGCAAAGCTTTTAAGCACGCAATTAATCCATCCCCATTTAGAAAAGTGCAGATGTAGCTGCATTTTGCCAAGCAAGACCCAGGAGCACATGACAACTAAGGGACTTTGGTAAGTGCTTTGCTGAGCAGGGATGGGCAGCTGAGAGGGGACCACAAAAAGCAACAGCAAAAAGGAGCAGGGAGGGTAGCTCCAGTGGTATTGGAGCAGTGGGAGCAAGGAGAGCTGAGTCAGGCACAAGGAAAGAGACATGAGTCAGGGCAAAACGCTCAGACTAATTCTCCAAACACCATGGGCAGATTTAAGAGCAGCCAAGTGAGGTAACTCACAGCCCCTCTGCTTGTGGAAGGCTACGCCTGCCACATTCCTGTGATCCAGCATCAATGCCCACAGTGAAAAGAACAGTTTTCAGGCAAGTTTATTTCAAGAATGGAAACAAGTGAGTGTCTGGGAAGGAAAGTGAGATTTTGGTTGCTGGGAGACAAAAATTAAGACAGTAAATAGACAACCAGACCAATTGAGGAGCCCCTTTTCAAGAGGTTCTCGGTACTGCCTGGGGCCAAACTCCAGCTCAGCTCAAGAGCAGGGCACAAATCCAGATGTTCATGTTGTGCCAAATTACACACTCTGAGTACTCCCCAATATGCCATGACTGCCTCTTACCTTTGGTACATGGGCTGTTTATCTACTGGAACGTTTGAAGCACAGGATGCAAATGTCTCTGGTGATCTCAAACTGGAAGCCCTTCTTCGACGAAATGCTTCACAGGAAGTTTTCTTTTTGGAGAAGTACATATCAAAAAAATACTAAAGACTGTATTGTTCGAGACAAATATAAGAGTTGCTGTCATCTAAAATAAGCAGCTAGTGCACTTTGATGTACAGCAGAAACTTTTTGGATGGTACAAAAATAGCCCCTTGTATTAATCTGGCAGGTCCAGCCCCCACGGAGGTACACAAAGCCTGAGCACAAGCAAAGCTTTCTGATGCCTTGCTGAGTCATTACATCACCAGCTCCTGACAGAAAGCCGCCTTCTAAATGTGCCCTCTATGCTTCACTAATTACTGTGAAGTATAAAATACGGCATGTGAAGATGATACAAGTTGCAGAGGCTGGACAGTGATGTTTAATTACAAGCTACAAAATCTCAGCATCATAAAGATTGTTTCTGTTAGTGATCTGACAAGGCTTCTTATATCTTACTGCAAGATGTCTGTGGCTTTAATTTATCGAGCACTTTTATTTTTCCTCAAGAATAGGAGAATTTCATCTTAAGAAACAAATTAAACAAATACATTTTATACTAAATATGCTTAACCTATAGCTTTATCCCTATCATTTCATAAATGCCTTGAGATTATAGAGGCTCAACTAGCTTAGTAAAGATGAATTGCATGTGATCCTGGGAGTACAGCCATTGCATTAGTTATTCTTTCTTTCCATTGTGTTATGCTTTTTTGTAAATAGTCTGCATGTTTAATCAGTGGAGACTAATTAAGAAGAAATAACATGCTTTAGTGTAGTATTAAAACCTGTTCATTGCCATAGGCAAGATGTCATCAATATTTCTAGCTGGAAAGTACTACTTGCAATACACATCATGCAGAATTTTACTGTAACCATTAAAAAAAAGCTAAAAGAATTTTTTATCACTGGGTACAAACAGCCATATGCAGATTTAAAACTATGTAACCAAATGCATAATTCATCAATATATATGATACTTTGGAAGAAAGGCATTATAATGAACCTGATTATTTCGAGGATCCCAAAAGACAGAAAAATCTCTTTAAACTACCTCCAGAGCAAGTCTGCTCTATACATCTAAATAAGACCAGTCAAGTGCTAATATCAGTTATTTCTCTGCAAATATGTACTTTCTTTATTGTCTTTAACAGATTTCCCTAAAATTCACAGTGGTAACAAAACAGTTACCACTGCCCCAAACAGCTGATTTATATGCCAAATAGCACGGTGGAGTAAATGCCACTTAGGACCAGTTCTATCAACTTTGTTCGTACAAACAATCGCATTGATTTAAATAGACTCAATCAAGTCAGCAGGATTCAGTCAGGCAACATCTACATTCGCAATAGGAGCAGCACTGCGGGAGGAAACAGCTTGTGCTGGGGCCCAAAATCTGTGCCGGCGGCACGGTGGAGAGACGACATTACTCCAGCCAAGCTCTTGCTTGGCCCCTCAGTTGCCCATTAGCAGCTGGAACAAGCAAAGTAACTGGGAAATTCACTTCAGAAACATTCTCCCAATCCTAGCTGAAACAAGGATGTGGGCACATCCCCAGGTGGCCACAAGCCTGCCAGTATCTCACAGGCATCATCATGGTTTAACAGAGAAAAGACAGGGGATCAGTCTTTGCAGTTCACCACCAAGAGCTGGGTCATTCCCATGGCTGGACTTGCTCAGGAGATAGATGTGCTATATATTCTTAAGCTGCTTAGAAACCTATATTATGTGCGTATTTTGAGGTACAGACTGATGCAGAAAGAAAGGCTCAGTGAAAGGGACATCCCTCAGTGAAAGATGCCAAGGAGGAACTCAGGGAAGGACAAAAGTTTTACCTCCAACCAAAGAAAAACATTGTTCATTAACAAGTTAAGTGCAAGAAAAAATTCCTACTGTGGCTACATGAGACTTTTGTATGTGTGGAGGGGAAACATCATTGAGTTAACTAAGAGGATGGCAGAAGAGGTTCCAGGGGAGAGGAGACGTTGCCCAGGACAACAAACCTGTGCAGATCCCCCCAGACACTTGAGCAATGAGATGGACTCTACTTATGTATATTTTATGTTAACTGGGTGATAACCAAGCCTTCATCTCCATGGGGATGGTGAACTTTAACCAAGGCCTTTGGGACAGGAATAAGTGTCCAAATTTCTCTGAGTCTTCTCCATGGCATTCCAGGGAAGGGAAGGGACTGCACTTCCCATGTCCTGAGGTGGCAGCACAGTGTGTCCTGCAGGGCTGGACAGGCAGGGACATCCTTGGGTGATCCCGGGGAAAGGTTCAAGTGTCTGGGGAAAGGGAGAGCATGAGGTGCATGGGAACCTCCCTCAGTGCTTGAATGAGGAATTGGTTTTCCTAGGACATTTCCCAAGTGCATCCAGTTGGTGTAATGCTTCTGAATTGTAAAGACTGCCACCTAATCGGCATGAAACAGCATCAGTTCCACTTAACCAGGATGTGCCAGAGGAGGCAGGGAGCCAAGCATGATTACATCGCTACAAATTCCTGATCGTTTGCTCTCACAGCACAGAAGGATCAAAATAAAATAGAAATAGAGGAAAATTATATCACTATTACTTGCTTAATAAGCTACTTTACCTCATTTTCCCTCAGCATTATAAATGAGACAGCTGCCTTGCTTTGTATCTCAGTACTCATCCAGTGTATCCTTCAGCAGCTCTATTTTTTCTATTTTTCATTGCTGAAATAATGGTAGAGATAAGCCAGTGGAGGCACTCCCGTACCAGTGTACAGTCACAGCTTCCAAGAAAGACAGAAATCAAATTATTTTTCAAAAAAATAGTACATACACACATAGACAGAGTTTTTTTTTTTCCTTACTGCCTACTGTGAATCTTCAGAAAAGTCAATATATTGATTATTTTTAGCAGGAACATGCCAATCACATAATCAATGCATTTAGATATTTGAGCTTCTGTATGTCATTTCTCTGCTGTATTTTGCAGTTCTACATTAGGCCCAGCTATAAAATACAGCTCTGGTGGTAGTTTGGCTCTTTGTGATTTATATGTTAAATCCACAGTAAAGTCCCTAAATTCTTTTCAAAACAGTTTTCAAGTGATAGTGGAACCATTGGTCTGTGTTCTTAGTTAAGAAATTACTGTTTTGAAATAGTGTCTCAAATTCTATCTATTTTAGTATCTCCTTTTAGGCTCCCCTTGAATGGCAGAAGTTTAGGGTAATTGATTGCCACTCTCTCAGGAGATAATAGTTTCCTCAATCTTATTACTGATTTTTAGCTGTTCAGTAGTGTAATGTGTAGATGTGCAAGTACTATTTTCTTGATATGAATCCTCCAGCTTTCAGATGACTTAGTATCTGTCCTTATCAGACATGAAAGGTTTATGCACTGTGCAAAGTACTGTAAATTCACAATAAATTACAGGAGTAATTACAGGAGATGACCAAAGATAGTTCGAAATCCAAAGTACTGATAGGTTCCCCTGGTCTTTCTCAAGGTAGCATGGGCACAAGATCTCACCAGAGAAGGCTTCTGTGGGTGCATAATTAAAAGCACAGTGCATATCTAACCTTAAAATGTAAGCCAGTAGGAAAGTTTATGCATAAAAGGATTTGGTAGGCTGGGTCTTTCAAACAGTTCCTATGATTTTGGAAGTATAATCAAAAATGAGGAGCAATGTATCAATAAGATCTTGATGTATCATTTTTATTTTATTACTGTAATTTCTCACTTAGAAGAAACACTTCTGCAGATGTGTCCATATTGAGATGATAACTGATACAGTTTTATCTTTGGTCTAACTCATTGTAATGATTTGTAGGTGTTTGTCTTTTAATTTTGCATTTTTATTTAAATATTTTTGAAGTAGCCAGATTAACATAGTGTTTAAAATTTCTCAGTGATCAAAAGGTATTACTGGGTGTTTTGATTCTGACATGACAGCAAAAAAATGCATCTTACCAACACCAAACTGTTTATGTGTTTATTTATGTTCTGTCACTATTTCCTCCTCTGTCAATCCCAGTTTTTTTCATCTACCTCCTTAGTAATCCATTGAATCACTTATCTGGCTTTCAGAAAGTTCCCTGCCTGAGTAAGTTGAGACAGAAGCCTGAACATTTTGGATAAGTCGAGACTGAAGCCATTCACACTCTCCACACTACAGCCAATAATGAGATTGTTTACAAATTGTACTATGATGTGCAAGATCTCACTTGATTATACCTTAACTATTCTGTTTTTCCCTCCCTACCTCACAGATGATGGAAATGCTTAAAACAAGTTAAGGTAGTATGACACAGACTAACGTAAGTGTGAGCATGGCATCCAGGGGACAAGCTGTGAAATGTCTGCGTGCTTCTGCCAAAAAGCGTTGCATGGCTTTCTGCTGTTGTCTTGTGTTTCTGATGTTAGGCAGCATGTTCAGCAACATGTAAGCGTTTCATTTGATATTTATATTCCAGCTCAGCTTTGGTTTTGTGTAGTCTAAATATTCCGCCTTTTTCGGTAGCTTGTGGCAGCTGCTAGTGGCAAATCTGCAAGCTGTGTATGTCGTTCCCAAGTGACCTTCCAAAGTACCTGCTAGGATCAGGACCCCACTGGATGTGGCTGTTTAGAAATCCACGGTAGAAATGTTGAAGTGTGCAGTTCAAATGGGTCAGGAGCAGAACCAACCCTTCCTTCTGTGCTCGCCAGTGGAAAGCAGCTGCTCCCGGTTTGCCTTCTCTGGAAGTCAAGCCTGCTCCTGGTGCAGCTGGCTGATGAGTATGGCTCTGCTACCACGAATGCTTTGTGACTCCTCTGTTGTCAAATTCTTGCTTCATGTGGCAGATGACACATCGGAATTACAAATGTTGCTTTCACAGTCTCTGTAAAAAAAAGATTTCTATGGGCAAATATGATGTTTTCCTGTATTTATATAGTTCTTTTAATCTTGGTGTATGTAAAGCTTATGAAGGTGAGACCAATCACAGCAGCGGGAAACGTACTTACCCATATGGGTCTTGTGGCGCTGCCTGGTACGGAAAGGCAGAACTCAGTTATTCCCCTCCTGCGTTTCTTTTCTCACAAGATTTTCACTCATATTTTAAGCATGCTGGTGGGGTTTTTCTTGTCATGAGGCTGGTCAAATATTGACCAGGTTGCCCAGCAAGGCAGTGTCATCTCCATCCTTGGAGATCCTCAGAACTTGACTGGACATGACCCAGAGCAACCTGCTCTGTTTGGACCTTCTTTGAGAAGGGAGTTGGAATACGTGACCTTCAGAAGTCCCTTCCTCTTTGGAGTTATCAGTGAGTCTACAGTTTTGTGACTGTACAGGTGGGGAGAAGAGTGAAGCCACCAAAATAACTTTAGTTATGCTGTAAGCCTTCATTCAAATCGAGATCATGAGAGATCAGTGTTCTGGTGACTGGTCCCCTTTCCTGGATAATAAAATGGAGCTTATTAAATGCTGGTTATTACTCTTCAGTGTACCCAGTTCAACCACTTGCACCTGAGCTTACACAGATAGGTATTTGTTGTTTTCTTATTATGCAACAAAAATATGTGTTGAATAGCATGTGTTGTGTGAGACCAAGATGACTTATCTACTTCTGAATAATTGGAGCTATGCCAGCTGACACTGACAGCTGTCTACATGATGTTTTTATAGCTCTTCTCAAGTTTCCGTGTAAGATCCCTACCTCTGTTCCTAAGACATTAATGATTAGACTGTCAGAGCTGAGAAAATCCACCTACTGAGCAAGGTCACCTTCGCTGTTCTCAGTAACAAAGGAAAACGCCTGGCTAACGAGGCTCAGGAAGTCCTAATTAACGTCAATGGCAAACTCAAAGCCAGGGAAAAGTAGGGCTGGCAAAATAATTCTCTCTAGAGCTAAGATTTTTTTTTTTTTAAACCATTGTAAAAGAAGCCTGGAAGCTGTATTTTCAAATATGGTTAGTGCTGGGGATGGGTTGAGAAAAGAAAGGGAATCAATAAGGGGTTTGTGATTTCCCTGCCTCCTTCTCCTCAGTGAGTTCCTGCCAGCAGTCAGAGCTCTGAGACTCAGCTGAGGCCCTGAGGCAGGAGCGCTGTGCATCTCTGTTCACACCTGCCAAAAAGTCACAATGCTCCTTCTTCAGCTTGGCTCCCCAAGAAATGTGTCTCCTCAGGGAGGCTGGAGCCATGACACACACAGAGCTGGGCCACCGCACAACCTCCCACCTCCCCCCTTTGCTGCTAGAAGACCCATCTCCCCTCATCCTGCACAGCAAAAAAACCCCAATGGCCAATGATCTACCCACAGTTGTTGTGTGAATGGGTGTCCACACACCATTTTTTATAGAAGACAACTCACAGATCTGTCTCTAGCACCACTTAAGGATCCTGAATTTGTCTTTGAGTCTTGTGAAATAGCCCAAAGTACCGTATTAAGCATTTTTGCTCCCATTTTCTTCCCCTAAACTAGTCCTAGTTCAAAAGTCAGATTCCCTGAATTGGGCTAATCCCCTTGATTGCCACCTCCCTCTTCTCAATTCTCTGACCCCCACTACAGGCTTGATGGAACCAGCTGTCTCTCAGTCACTGTATCTGGCAGAAAGCTGCTAAGCCCTGCAACATTTCAGCCTATTCATTTGTGTAATTTGGGGGTTTCATGCTGATGTCCTTACTCAGCCATCTCTGGTTTCTGTGTAAGCTTGGTTTCCCCACTGATTTCCTTCTATACCAAGGATGTCTCCAACTCAGTTCCCTTATTTTATACGTGTGAGGGAGCAGTCCATAAATGAGAGTGGGTTTAGTTTTCAGTGCCCATATGCAGCTAATAGCACCTGCAACCATGTTTTGAATTCCAGAAAGAAATATTCAAATCAGATATGATGAACAACATTCCCACAGCCTTTTCAGCTGTGGGGAGAGCGAACAGAGGAAACAATTCCCTAAGGGTGCTATGACTTTGCAGTGTTGGAAAGCCCTAGGGATATTTTATTCAACACCATCAGAAGTGACTCTGGTACAATTAGCCTACCTTGGGACAAGAAGTGGTCCATGTGACCTCCTGAGTTTTTCTCCTGCCTGTTTTTGTATGATTCTGTTATTTTAATGATGATAAAATCCTCAGTAAAAAAATGTACTCACAGTTCTAAATTGTGTGCACGTGTAAGCATCTGACACCAGGACACGAATCCACTGGTAAGAGTGGACAGACCTGAAGAACTACTGCAGGCTGTTGAATGTCATCATCTCCCTCTTGTGCACACACACAAGGGTGTAAGTCCACTGCACGCTGCTTCTGCCTCTTAGCGTGACAACAGGCCAATGTGACACACGCAGCCAACCCCAGCAGCACTCACTGGACAGACACTGTGGCCCACTGGATCATGCTCCCATGTGTTCCTCTGCAGACCCTCTTGTCTCATCTGCCTTCCTCCGGGAGCCTCAGAGCCTCCATCCTTCACCAAATCCTGCAACACAGTTACCTTTGCCAGTTACATCATTCTGAGCAAATGACAGGAATAGTTTTTCTAAAGACCTACAGTGCAGTTTTATTCCCCACATGAAGGTTAAATCCTCAGAAAATTACTCACAGAATGCCATCATTGATCCAAATGGTCTCCTACAATTTCATTCACCCTTCAGCCACACACATTTTTGACCATGTGAGATTAGGAGACTGGTTTCTTGCCCTGGTGGCTTCTCTGAAGTCCCAGTTACCATGACACTCTCTGTGCTTCCTAGGCAGGCACAGAGCTCCTCACACTGATGCTGAGTGGCCTTGAATACGTCCACAGTGCTACTGCTTGCTGCTTCATCGGCCCCACAAGAGCATTAAGCAAAAGTCAGTGCTCTCTGAAATGGTCGCTGTCTGGCTCACTTGCCTGCTGTTGAGTTGCCTCTGTTCCCTGAGTTCAGATATTCCCTGCACCACAGAGCTAGGTATGCCTTCATCAGGACATTTCTTGTCTCATGTCCTAATCCCTGGCTGTCCTTTGCTACTAGGTACTTATGCTAGTCTCTGTCATCTCTGCAGGGTCTTCTGTCCTGACATTTCCATTTGACCCATCCCTCACTCAAGCTGCTGCTCCAGTGCCACCTCTGGGGCTCTGGGAGCCATCTGTAACAAAAGGGGTAACACACCACTCCCTCCTCTGCCCCCACCTGCTGTTTTCAGCCACGTGCTGATCCTCTCCAGCACTGCCAACTTTGAATTCAAAGTCATATTATTCAGGGAGTAAACAAGAGTCTCTGTGTTCATCACTGGAATAGTGTGTAGGCACAGCTCTCCCTTCCCTGAGGCTGATGTTGCTCACAACCCAAAAGAATGGTGCTTTTTAACTTTGAGCAGAAGCACGCTCACTCATTCATTGTTGCAAGTGTGGTTATAACTCAAGCAAGGAGTGCACTCTTGGGCAGCATCCCTACCCCAGCCAGCATATTAATATGGCTTCAAGGGGTGTGGAGGAGCTTTATGCATATGGGGACTTGAGACAGCCCAGAAAAGCACACTGTTTCCTGGAAGTGCATAAGGAGCCCTAATGAATTCAGCAGGATGATCCATGGACTGAGAGGTGTGCTCTTATCTAAGTGCTTTTCTGGCTGAGGGCCAAAGACCAACTTGCTCCTGAGAGCCTATGGGACAGCTGGGAAAGCAAAATGTGCCCAGTGGAATACCAATGCCTCTCTTTCCCAAAGACTATCTGACTTCCTGATGTGTGGAAGTTGCAGGGTCTTAATCAAAGGCATTGAAAAGCTCAGCAGACCTCAAGCTCCCTTCCTTCAACACAGCACCGTTTTAATCCTTCAGTAGGACTGGCCAGCCTTTCTGCATCATATGTCCCCAAAATGCCAACATTTCCCTATGACCAACAGCCACCAGACAGACCATGAAGCTCTGAAGCAGGACAAAGATCTTTGGGGTTGTTCATAGACGAGAACAGGGTCCCTCTCCCACAGCTGCTATGGAAGACAGGTTGGCTGGGCTTATGCTGGTGTCGGCAACCCCAAATCCTGCCCTACCACAGGGATTCAGTGTCAGTTAGATGCTGTCAGTGCCACGGGAACCACCAACGATAGATGAACTACTCATCAAACATAGCCAAAGGATCAGAAATTATCCAGTATTAGGGGTTGGATTCACTGGATATTGTAGGCTTCCTTCGTAGTGGCAGCATGGTATATCCCTTCGCTGCATCCAGACCACACAAGGAATATAACAGGCAGAAACTCAGACAGACCAGTGGCCTCTCACAACCTGGCAATACATTAAACTGGCAAGTTATTGTACCTGAGTTGAGCTAGAGCAGGCTGATGCTCTTGCACACACTGCCTTACCTGTCTTCCTGATGAACAGCTATTCTGGATTTCCCAGTCATTCAACATACTCATCTGTAAGAACATTTTCTTGTTTCTTAAGATACATTCCCCTTTTGTAGTCCTATTGACAATTATGCTACCACCATGAGACCTCAAGCACTCATCTTCTCAATCACAGCATTTTCAGCAGAAAACGATCCTCTGAAATTCAGACTAGAAACAAAAAAGGCTCTATAATGGTGTCCATGGAACCAGATTTGTTCTCATTACAGATTTCTGTTTCATATCAAAATGTTCACTGGAAAATATACCTCTTGCTCTAGAAACAAATCTTCAACAGACTTGAAGTGGTATGAAGGGTAATTAACAGGTTAGTCTCATATCTAACCTCTGTGACACAATTACCAACATCGTAAAATGCAAGAATATTCCCCTGCTGAAAAATCTGATTTGTCATTAATTTTGGTCCTTGCCAGAGAGGCAAGTGGAGTGAAAGGCCAGGAGAGCATATACCCTTGCTACTCCTTTTGTCAGCCAGCAAAAAAAAAAAGGAAGTAGGGTGTATTTTTCATTTTGGTACTGGCTTGGGACACCCAAAGTACCACAATCGGGATGCCAAGGAAATGCAGAAAAAAAGCAGTATTGCTGAAATGAAGACATAGAGCTGTCTTCAGTCTATTACATATTAAGGGGAGGACAGTCATTCTCTAAAATGCCTGAAGCCAGCGCTGAAGGAGCTCATCTATTCGTGGAGGTGTTGAGCTCAGATCAACTTTGAGGGGGAGAAAATATTGCCTTCATCCAGTTCATGCCAAAGGAGATCTCAAGAAGTAAATCAAAGGACACTAGGGACAAATCTTTGATAGAAGCATATCAAAACTTTAATTTGTTTGCACTGCTGTTGTAAAGCAGACTCAGCGGAGACAATATGATCCACAAATGGAATATGTTACTAAATCAGGACACAACTTACTGGAAGAGTGAGTAATGATTTCATCTAAGTCATTACATCTTCCTATCAATAGCATATCTCTGTGGGGAACATGCTCACCTCCAGCTGAATATCATATAATCCCTGCAGGAGACACTTCAAGTGCCCAACTCAAGGACATGACACACCAAACCATCCAAGAAACAATGGGGCAGATGGTCCCTTGTTGAGATCAGATGTCCATAGATATGTATGTTTCATGGTATGTTCCATGTCCAGCACAAAATCCCTTCAGTTTGTAAAACTTGCTTCTGCCTGGGTATGTGGGAAAGGGCCACTTGTTAAGACAGCAGAGAAAGGGGGTGGTTATCCTGGATACAGGCACGATCACAGACACTGGGACCTCTGAGTGTGACACACACCCATGGGATCGCTGTGCGATACAGACTGGAACAAGTAAGCAAGTGGTTCTGCACATGTACACCTCCACCCTGCTAAACTTTCAGAGCAAATGTCAAAAATCCTCAAATGCTGCCCAGGCAGCTTCTCTGAACAGAGCAGGAATAATGGGTTAATGCTTGGACTCAATGGTCTTAGAAGTCTTTTCCAACCTTAATGATTCTGTGATTCTAAGAGTACCTGTGTATGGGGGACGGCACTGGGTTAAATATCAGAATTACAGAATCACAAAGGGACCATAGTGGTCATCTGGTCCAACCTCCCTACCCAAGCTCTAGCTACAACTGAGCCCTTATCTTCCTTCACATGCCTACCCCGTTTGACTGTAGTTGGTAAACCTATTAGCTTCTATATCCAGGCAGCACACACCTCCAGTGCTATTTTCAACATTATCACCATATTCTCTCTTCTCTCCAGACTGATGCTGTCTTTTAATCCTCATGATGTTCCCTCAAGAGCATCCTACAAAATTATCTATTACTATTTGTTCCCAAAGTAGAGCCATGAGAGCTTCATCCTCAGTTTTCACGACCTTCTCTGTTCTGGCCCTCTTGATGCTCACCTTGTCTTCTCTCAAAATGTTACAAATAAAATCAATCCCTAGCTTCAATTCCTTAGCAAACCACACTAAATTCTTTCACTGCTTCACCTCCATCCTCTTTGTCAAGTCTGAATGAAGCTACTCCTATGGCTTCTCCTGCTTTTCTCCTCCTTTCTTCTGAGATGACTCATTTCCCTTTCCTCTTCGTGGTGCTTCCTTCTCCCAGGCCTCCTGCAACACAAAACCTCCTCCCCGAGTGCCACCACAGCAAAGTTCAAATCATACCGGTTTCCAAGTTTTCCATAGGTTTGAGACATTCTTGGAATCAGTCTTGTCTGTGCTATTTTCAAATCATCCTTTGATCTCCCACCTACAGCTCCTGCCTCTGGTGTTGAGGTGTTGCCTTCAATGAGACACAAGCAGTAACTCTCTTGTAGTCCCCTGCACAAGCAAAGTATGGGCAGCTGGAGGAGGAATCAATGCCATGCTCCTGCCCAAGTTAGCCTTGCTTGAGTTTATCTCAAAATAAACCAGAGTCAGTCTTCATCTGCCACTTGTTTTTGTAGCATGGAATCTACAGCCCATCCTGAGTTGAAAACATCCTTTCTTGGGAGCAGATACAGCTGCTGCATGTTTCCTGCCTCCATTCTGTTATTAAAAATGGGTGTATTTCAAATGCCTGTGAAAGACTTGGCATTACATTAAAGTTATTTTGAGGAAAAGTTCCCTTTGGAAAGGAATCTATAATTGAGATTTGGATAGGGAAAGTGTCTGGGTATGTCTACATCCAGATTTATTTCTTTCATCCCCAGTGGGAAAAAAAAAAAAAGGGAATGTGAGACTAGGACCATGAGGTACTGTCTGAATAGAGTCTCTTGAGCACAGGGCACACTACCCACCATCATTCACCTCTACTTTGTGTATGGTGCTCAGGCTAAGTATGAGACTTAAAAGTATTTACCATATCCAGCTAGCTATTTCAGCTCTCTGATTTACAGAAAATCATTTGCCTGACAGGAGCCGCCTCTGAAGCAGTTTGTAATTAATACATCCATTTCATATTCCTTAAAGACAACATTCATAATAGATTAGAAAGATCAGAGATGCTACAAAGATTTCTAAATAACAAGAATTAGTTGTGATTAAGTGTATCACTGTAGAATGACAAATAGACTTGTCAACTGCATATCAAAGTTAATAAACAAAAAAATGGGTACTGATGATTTAAGAAAGCATATACAAGAGTAATTCATTCAAGTCTGTAAGCCAGAATACTTGTAGGTAGCTGGCAATTTTTGGGTGCCCTGCATTAGACTTAAACTTTTAAGTTTTTAGAACCTGGATATTCATGTGGGTTTTCTGTTGGTTTGGTGGGGTTTTTTTTTAAGATGAAGGAGCTGCAAAAATTGCAACCAAAAGTAGAGGGCTTGAAAGGGCTAAATCCATTTTGCCGAAGTCATCCATAATGGACATCATATCCTGCAGCTAAGATTGTCAAGTCAGTTGTAATAGGTTTTTAATAATGTTGCAAAATATGTGCAAGTCATAACTTAACTGAATTCCTTGTAAATTCTATGACTAATTATTATAACTTGTATAAAATATTATGATGCTCCACTCACAGGCTTCAAATTTAATTAATTTGTAGGTTACATGCCCCTAATAATTAATGTTTCTCCATAATCTTGGTCCAGAGCCTTGTAATAGTGCACAGCTTCCATCAGCTTAAAAGGCAACTCTGTCACTGACAGTGGTAAAGTTTACTAAGCCCTACAAAAACTGTTTGCTTCACATAACCTTTGATGAGCATGTTGTACAAAAGGCAACAGGCGGTACTTACAGGCTGCCCATGTGAGGGAAAGCACAGGTAATGCTAAGACTGCTTTGTAAAACCTACAAACCAGGTAGCAACTCACCACTGCTGCCCTGAGGATTCACATTAGTGCAGTAAATAGCCAGTGTTATTTCTCGGGTAGAAAATTAAACACAAAAAAATCATACAAATTGGCTGAATATACATCATCCTAGTGATGTGCTGGGTCCTACAGTGTCCTCTTCCTACCTGGTGGTTTAGGAGCTGTTTTCCTAATTAGATCATCCTGAATATTTAACCCAGCCTCTTTTCAGGAACAGTGAATTCAATCAGTAAAATATGTTTTTAATCATTGTCTGATAGAAACATGTTTAAAAAAATAGTATTTTGCTCTGAAGAATAAAAAAACAGGGAACATATATTCCTTTGGCAGGATTTGATAAACTGTGTGCCATTATATAATAATACAGTTATATTTCTTGCTAAGCATAGCAGGTGTCTGGAGGAACCCAACTGGGTAACTTGGCCGTTTACTCAGCTAGTCAGTGACCTTCATTCCTATTTTTCCTCATTGTCCATGATAGTACCAGAAGGTGCAGCAAATTGTTTTCACAATTCTCAGAAAGTCTCTTTTTCTGCTTTAGAATGGGGCACACACAAGGTCACTGCAAACAATGCTGTTGAGGTTGAGAGAACAGCCTTTTTTCCCTTCTAAACCTGAAGCCACACACACCACTTGAAAAATTAATGACTGACTGGGTGAATGTTGTCTCTTGGGAGTTTGAAGTGAGGTCAGTGCTTATTCACCCTCAGGAGAGGAAGATGGTTTAATGGATGACACAGTGACTTGGGCTGCAGGTTCAGGACAGTCAGGCAGCCACGTCCTGGGTGACCTGGGCTTCACTTGCCTGCAGTTCCCCTTCTGGGATTTTATGTGCTAAAAAGGTTCACAGAGCAAGCGGATATATTCATGGCAGAAAGACTTCCAGGACCCTTACATGGAATGATGTCTCTTGGGCTCCCAAACTCCCCCCTCCAAACTGTTGGATGGTACATAATTTTGAGGAAACATCCCTATGGCTTTCCCTACCCTACCCTACATACCCACTGCTGGCCACTGCCAGAAAAAGGTATGGACTGAGTGGACTTCTGGTCTGACCTTACATATAAAAGGTGAGAACTCTGTTTTCATACCCGCCTGTTCTTGGGGAACGCCTGTTCCCGGGCTCCTCTGGCCACTGTGGAGCTGTCCTTTCACATGCCCTCATACTCCCCTCAGCCCTGTACTTACTACAGTATTTATACCATCCCAGAAATGCCTCATCATGCTTCCCCTCCACAGAGCAGGAGCTCCCAGGAGTGCTGGCTCAGCACAACATCCTTAGTTCACAAGCCAAGCCGAGGTTCCTCTCACTCCCAACACTGTGTCACTTCTTTCTTGTGCAGTAGAGATCTCTGTTTTACTGACCTGCACAACACACAGATTTATTTGCCCGAGTTACAAAATATATGAGCTGATACAACAACCAGTTTCTACCAAGGCTGCAGGAAAAAAAGCTGTAACTTGCTGTAAGAGCCTCAAGCTCCATCAGAAAACAGAAGGTTCCACATAGGGAAGCATGACACGTAACCACTTAAGAAAAACAACCCGAGCCTGCCAGGGAACGGGCAGAATTTACAGGCATTGTGCTGGGAACAGAAATCCAGCCCTCATGGTCAGCACAGAACTATTAGCAAATACACAGAGCAGTTAATATTTTGAGGTTGTTTTCGCTTTATTTGTGTACCTCGATAGTTGACATTTCCAAGACACTACGAGTCTCTGCAGAGTTGGACCTATTATTAATAGTGAACATGCAGCTGTCATGACAGAGAAATAAAGAACTGAAATTCACATAGTCATTTATGCAGGGAAGGTTATTCCCCAAAGTTTTTTAGTAGCCTTCCAGTCCCCTTCAACCAGAGACAAAAGCCTTGTGCTACCACTACACAAAGCAGATCTGGAAACCTACCTCTGCCTTGACTAAGGATGCTTTTTCCCAAGACTATTTTCTCATTTGTTTCTGCTGTTGCAGCTAAATGTGGGTGGGAGTTTTCTCCTGGGTGATGTTCCCAGCAGGTATTAACCTCCTGTGGGGTTTTGTTCTTCAGTGGCTCACTCACCATCTGGCTCTCAGCCTTAGGGATGCCTGTATGGTTTCTTTCCTGATGGCGCTCCAAAATCCTGCAGGGCAATCATCACTGTCCCTTCTCCCAGGCAACCTGTGAATGGCTGTGGGCAAGATAATAGCCCGAGCCAGGCCTGCAAGGGGATAAATGGAGACACTGAAAACACTGAAGCAGGAATTGGACAACAGGTTTCATTAAAGTCACAGCTGGAGCTACTGGCGACTCAGGTGGATGTGCTGCCAGAGGCTGTAAAGGGAGCTGAAACAGCTCTTGTATGACACCTGTGAATAGGTGTTCCTGAGATCCCTGCAGACAGTTCAAGGGAGGGAAATCCCTGATGGCCACCTACAGAAACAACCTCTGTGCTTGGAACCCTATTGTAAAAGGTACTGAGGCCAAATTCTCCTCTCCAGCACTGTGCTTGCCCAGCTCCTCACCGTGAGGAGCACAGGGAAAGCCCAGCAATTCTTAAAGCTGCTGTAATCCAGAATGAGGCAAATGGACAGGAAAATGTACTCAACAGTTGTTTCAGCAGATGATTGTTACTGGTTTCTTAGCAACTGTGGGAAAAGAAGCTGCCTGAGATCTGAGCTGTCTGGTCAAATCCAGCAGGCATCCCTCTGTGAAGGACAGCCCTCCTCCTCTGCTCATCTGCACAGGGAAACCGCAGCTGGTGGGAAGCCCTCCCTAAACAGGGAGACAGCAAACAAACCCACCAAAATAGATGAACAGGCTTGTCCCCTTGTTCTTCTCTCCACCGAGGGACAAGGGAACGAGCTGGCCGTCAGAGTCCTCATGTGTGGTTCCTCCAGAAATGGACATGTTGTTTGAGATTAGACTGCTTTTCATTTTAAAGATCATGGAAAAGATGAGGGAATCTGGCACTAACAGCTGCAGTCAGTGATGTTCCCAAGTTGCACCCAAAATAGGAACTGCAGGAGAGAAGTCAGGCTCTTCCGTGCCTCAGTGTCAGGGCCAGGCTGGAGGGGAGCAGGAGGACACTCCTGTGGGTCCAGCCGTCAGCCACTCCAACCCTGCAAACTGAAAATGAGCCTGACAGCTAGGTGCAGGGGTCCTAAGCTCCTCTCCTGGCAGTGCAGGTGGCTCAGTTACAGCGTCCTTCTGGTTGTTTTGAGAACACCGCTACTGAGTGCCTGAAAAGCTGTTTATGGCTGTTTTCCCTGTGATCAGCAGTGTCAGTCTCTTGCAAATCCCTTGAGCAAATCCACAGAAGGAAAGGGCTGATTTTTGCCGAACAGTTTCACATCTCTGTGAGCGTTTGTGCTGGAGGTTTCAGCACTTGTGCAGGGTTTGTGTGGGTCTCTGTATTGGAGCAGCCATTTCATTGTTTTAGTTTTCAGGGACAGTGTTTCCATTATTCAAATTTGTGCCTGTTACTGACATACTGGCTGTGCTCATTGCTAATAGCTTATTTCCATCCATGCTAACACTATCTCATTCATTCAGATATAAGTATGAGGATGCTGACCTGTAGTTAATCCTACACATCCCTGACTGTTAATTTAATGACTATTAAATATTAATGGGACGAGAGAACGGAAGTCAGATCACCTTTTCAACAGCTTTGTGCCCCTGTCACCAGGCTACAATGTCATCCTTGATCTTGCTTTTTATATTCCCTTTCTGCCAGTTTCATTTACAGGACAAAGAAAGATAGATTTTAGAGAACACTTTGCAGTCAAGCAGCTATTGCAAGGATTAGAGCTGCACCAGTATCTCCCACTTCCTAGGTGCATGTTCAAACCACCATGCTGTTGGTTAAAAAAGGGGGTGGGTTTTTTGTCTAGAACCTGGGAAAGGGCCCTAAACCCCAGCTCAGAGGCTATGCTAGAGAAGGGGAGAATGCAAACAAACACAGACACCCATGACCTAGATGCTCCTCCTGATGCTGTGCAAAACATAATTCATTGTTCAAGCAGAGATGTGGAGGGTGTCTGGTGGTTACAGTCCTCCCCAGGGCAGGCGAGCACCAGTCCTGGGTCCACCAAGGTGTACCTGTGCATAGTTCATTACACAAAGTATGGCCTAGTACCGAGGGTGGACACTGAGGCTCTGGTGCAAATCTTCGACACCGCAGTGCCACGTGCCCTGTTGTGTTCCCAGCCTGGTGGTGGGAAAACTCTCCTGACTAGCCAGGAGTACAGAAGTGAATCCTCCCTTCTAGAGGAGAGAGTTGAACATCACTTTTCAATTCCAGATGGGTATTATCGTGTCTTGATTCTCACAGAAAACATCATCATTTCTGGTCATGTTTCAACAAAGAAAGCCATGTCCTCCACGTGACCATCCAGAGAACATTTCATTTGCGAGCGTGTTATGTTTTTGGGCAATGGGGACCACTGGTGGTGGTGTAGAGATGTCTTTCTCTACATTCTTTACATTTCTCTTTCTTTTCATGCCTTTTTTTTCATGATCTTTTCTTTTGCATAAGGCAGTTGTGACTGCATCCTTAAAGCCATGTCTAACTGCTGGAGGTATTTGTCTGTGCTTAAATCTATGTATCTTCATATGATTGTATTTTTTTGATTATAAAGCTAATGAGATAAAGCAGAAATCAGTCAAAGTAGCTGGGCTTGAAGTGCATTAGTACTTAATACTACCTTTTACTATTGTAATTACCATTTATTTACTTTTTAAATTGCTATCTGGTTTACTTATCTCTACAAGAGACACTTCTCAAGAGTATTTTTCTGACTGTAGTATTTTACTTTTATAGAAAAATGCAGGCATTTAGTGAGATGGAAATTACTTCCTTATTATTTAAAATTAATTCAGCCTGTCAAAATGAGCTCATTGCCATGCACAGTGTTTCCTTTTTAATTCAGTCTCAGCCTTTCTAGAAATTGAAATTCTGTGCTGAGATGATGTACATAGCAGGCTTTTTATACATTTTAAGCCCTACATATTAGGAGGATTAAGGCCACATATACATTTTAGAATAGGGTACATAATTATGAAACAAATTTTGCAGCAGGGATAAAAGAATGTCAGTTTTCCATTGGTCTTGTAAACTGCTTTGCTAGCCAGGAATTAAGCTGCAAGAATGCCTGATGGGAATAAAAGGGACTCTCTTGCCTGCTCCTTTAGTACTCCAAATTTTGCTAAATCATGACAAAAGTAGAGGAAATATTTGCATATAAATAATTGGGATGCCAGTGTTCCCTCCTTTTCTCTTCTTAGAAGAAAAAAATAAGAGAATGGAAAGCAGAAAAGGACAGAGGAGACTGAAACTTGTGATGGGTATAGGAAGAGAGAACCTTAATAAATGGGAGAAAATTGCCTGTCACCTGCAAAGGGAGTAATGAAAATAAGGGGGTAAGGGAGACACATTTCTGACAGCAGCATCCCACAGAAGCTTCTTCAGGACTAAGAATCAATTAGGAAAGGGAGAGAGAGAAGAAAAGGTACCTTTAAAAGATCGTCATGCTTCTCACTCTGTCCTCTGAGCCGCTCTCAAGTTCCCACGGCACTCCTTCCTCTTGGTAGCTGAACGGGCTTGTGTCAGAGGTTCAGTCCTCTGGAGACAGCCCAATGTCTGAGGAAACATCCAGTGATTCACCTGCATTGGGCTCATGTCCTGGTCACACTCCCTGAAAAGAGAACAGCAGGAAATGAAGAGTTTGGAATGGAGGGAGCAGTCAAGGAAAACCACTGCTTAGGAATGCACCTGAAAAGATTGCCATTCTCATGGTAAGAAGATGACCATGGAAATTATTTTTCCATTCACCAACTGAATAAGAAATTAGTTAAATAATTTCAACAAGTTTGGGCATACCATAGACAAGACTATCAGTGTCACTCCTACCTCCAAGAGGGACGATGTGGGGAGCAATATACACAGCAGTGTTACCGCAGTCCTTGGGGAGGTCATGGAGTAAACAGTCCTGGAAATCATTTCCAAACACAAAGGACAAGCTGACTGGAAGTAGTCAGCGTGGATTTACAAAGGGGAAATCACACCTGAGAAAACCTGAAAACCTCATACAGCGACGTGACTGCCTCAGTGGTTGAGGGGAAAGCAGTGAGTGGCATCGTTCATCTTGACGTTAACAGGGATTTTGAGTGCTTACCGTAATTTCACAGACAAGGTGATGAAATGTGGGCGAAACAACTAGACAGTGAGGTGGACTGAAAACTGGCTGAACTGCCAGGTTAAAGGGCTGTGATCAGTGGTACAAAGTCCAACTGGATGATACAGCAGATAAATACTGGGAGAAGTGTTGAAAGAGCAGAGGGTTATGATGCTATCCAGACGGACCTCAACAGATTGGAGAAATGGGTGGACAGGAACCTCGTGAAGTTGGGATACCCCCAGTCCTGGAGAGGAACAAGCCCACACACTAGAATATGCTAGGGGCCACTCAGCTGGAAAGCATCTTGGTAGGAAAGGACCTGGGGTCCTAGAGGACACCAAGTTGCCCGTGAGCTAATGATGTGCCCTTGTGACAAAGCAGATTCACAGGATCCTCCACTCTGCCCTGGTGACACCTGCAGTGCTGTGTCCTGTGCTGGGCTCCTCAGTGCGAGAGAGATGCAGACATACCGGAGAGAGTCCAGTGAAGAGCCAACAGAACGATGAAGGGACTGGAGCAACTCTCCAGAAAGAGAGAAAAAGAGAGTTGGTGTTGCTCAGCCTGGGATAGAGGAGGTTCAATAGGAACCTTGTGAGTGTGTATAAATACCTGATGGGGGCCCAGTAAAGAAGACAGAACCAGGCTCTACTTTGTGGTGCCTGGCACTGTGTAAGACACAATAGATACAAATTGACATGCAGGAAATTGCATTTAAACTTTAAAAAGCCCTTTTTTACAGCAAGCATGGTCAAACACTGGAACAGGCTGCCAGAGAGGTGCTAGAGTCTCCATCCTTGGAGAGACTGAAGACCTGACTGGACATGACCCTGAGTGACCTGCTCTAGCTGACCCTCTGAACAGTGGGGTAGGACCAGGTACCCCAGAGGTCCCTGCCGACCTCTGCTGTTTTCTGAGTCTCTGACACTGAGACAAGAAACCTGCTGGCAACTGGCAGATAGAAAATATTAATTTTGGTTTAATGATTTGCAGTAAAAGACCAGTAATAAACAAGGGGCTGATCTTGCCAAAGAGATGCAGTGGTGAGCAGAGGTGCAAATAGGTCCTGCCACAGGATCACCACTGTGGCAGGGGAGAAGTTGCAGCACAACGCACATTGGCTGAATTGCAGAATGAGGGAGCTATCTCCCACTATCGCACCCTTAGTAAGAACCGATGCAAATAAAGCTCTGTAAAACAAAACCTATTGGCAGGAACAACCAGCTTCAAACCCAAGTCTTGGCCCTTGGCAATAGGCACCAGTGCTTGCACATTCAACACAGTTCTTGCAAAAAACAGCTGAGGGAGCTGGTGTTGTTTAGCCTGGAGAAGAGGAGGTTCAGGGGTGACCTTATCACTCTCTGCAACTGCCTGAGAGGAGGTAACAAGTGACAGGACAAGAGGAAATGTCCTGAAGTTGCACCAGAGGAGGTTTAGATTAGATACTAGGAAAAATTTCTTCACTGAATGAGTGGTCAGGAACTGGAACAGGCTGCCCAGGGAAGTGGTAGAAACACCGACTTTGAAAGTGTTCAGACGTGTGTGGATGTGGCACTAAGGGACATGGTTTAGTGGTGAACATGGCGATGGTGGGTTAAAGGTTGGAATTGATGATCTTAGATCTTTTCCAACCTCAACAATTCCATGATTCTGTGATTCCCTATCCCAGAATTCAGAACCTCAACAACTGCAGATCTGCTTTAACTTGTTCTACTTTGATGGACGTTTCTGGTGGAATAGGTGCCTGAAAATGCTGAAGTGCCAAAACTGTAGGGATAACAGACCATGAGAAGAAGTCAGAACTTGTTTTCTCCCATGTTCAGAGCCTTCTTTGTGCCACCTGCTGTGGCATCCCCCAGCAGCACATCTAAGGTGGGAAGCACACCTGGGCTCATATCTCTCTCTCTGCATTTTGTTTCAAGTGTTTGCAATTATCTAAGGATCCTGGCACCAAACTGTTTTGGGACAGCAAGGTGTTAGTTTTTGCAGATTTAACACAAGTTACTGTGAATCATTAGGAGCATTTTATAGGTTAGGTTTCTGGTGTTAAACAGGCTGTGTTTTAATTTGAAGTATTTCATATGTACATTGCAAAACAGTATAGAAAAACACCCCACATTTTTCAGATAAACTAGGAGACTTTAATTTTTTTTTTAATCTAGTAACTTCAAAATACTGTTTAATGAAGGAACGTAGATCCAAGAAGTTATTATTTTTCATTTTGTACAATTAATAAGAATTTCTTACATATTCCAATTTTATACCGTTTTGAATTATATTACAAGTAGCAGTAATTAATTTTCTTAGTAATGCCAGCTATTTTGAAGTTACCAGAACTGCTGTGAGTGAGCAGGTAACTGTAGATACCGCAGTCCCCTCTAGTGGGGAAAACCAGACCGTGCCGATTTTGCAGGACCTGCTGCGTTCACAGTGGCTGGATATAAAAGCTTTGCTTTTCCCCAGATATCCTGAGGATTCTGAGTCGATTTTTTCTTTTTATGGTTTGTTATTTATTTATGGTACGTTATGTTTTTTTCTGAAGGAGAGAGGGGCATGTGAGGCTCAGGTTCAGCTCCTACTTGTGAACCTTCAGAGCAGGAATTCACTACATGTCCTCCAAATCCTCCTGCCAAAAACCAGCAAGTTTTGCTTCAAGTATCTTATCTCCACAAAACATTTTGGAAGCTGATTTTTTAATAAAAAGGAAACTAAGGGATTCATGAAGGACAGCTTCACCAGAGATCACCATCCAGCTCCTGTCTCAGCAGCTCATCTAAACCCATTTTAAAATCCTTTTGTACTGGCATTTTCTGATTCAGAATTGTGCCCTTGTAATAGTCCCCTGTTCTCTGAGCAAGAAGCAGTGATGGTTAGGTTTTAGGAAGCCGTTATCATCAATATAATAAAGAACACCCCCTGCTCAAGAACCTTATCTGCCCATTTGTTACATTTCTGTTGGGCTGCAGCTCTAAGGGAGAACTGCGTCTACCACCCCACATCTCTTTTTTGTTTTTCTATTACATAATTGTCGTCATGTTTTTAATTAAGTTAAGTAGGATGTTGCACTGAGCTCCTCAGCAGCTTCCTGAATTTTGTGATCTATCCCATCAGTTGACTGAAATCAGAGCACTGTCTCTGCTGGTACCACGTGCACTGAGTGCAAGTCACAGATATTTGCATGAACCAATTTATCTCTTAAAAATATTTCTTCTTGACTGAAGAATAAATTGCCTTTACCCTAATGTGCTAGGTAATGAATTGCATTTGAAATGTGTTTATTTTTAGCAAACAAATGCTAATGGCAGCTTGCTGTTAAAAATAGTCAGTACAGTTGGCACAGAAATATGGGCTGGGGAATCATTCTTCCCTGATCAGTGGAAATGCCCTCTGTGTAAGTCACCTGGGGAGAAAACATGATGTTCCTAAGTAATGTAGTCCCTCCTGGGAGATGGAGAGATGGTGAACAGCAAGACACTGCTGTCACCTGAGCCCTGGCTTATGAATTGCCCCTGTAGCCCAGCAATCCTCACAGGGCTCTCGTCCCTTCTGTGGGGGCAAAGGG
>VYZQ01034288.1:2477-26793 GCA_013400655.1 Mystacornis crossleyi | reverse complement strand
ATGAAAGAAACACAGAAGCAAATTGCATTTTGCTGTTGTGAAAATACTTCTGTCTCACACTTAAGAGTATTTCGCATATTTTAAATTTTCAAAGTTTGGTTTTACTTATGAACATATAAAATTATCTTGAGGAATTATATACTTCAAGCAGTCAGACTTTAGAGAAGTGGCATGAAACATAATAAATTTGTCAGATAATAGAAATCTTTTGTCAAAAATGCTTTCCCATCAGTGGAAACTGAACTTAGTCTCTTTGCTTTAAGACCCCTGGGCTGACTTGCTGCATTTGTCTAAAAAGGATTTAAATAAGTGCAAAATGTCTATCTTTTGATGACTCTGAAGTAGGTTTTTTTTTGTTGTTTTTTTCTTACCTTGGGGCAGGAGGAAAGATGTCACCTGGATGTCAGGAAGCTTTTGAAGTTTTCAAGCGGGACGATGCTGACAGTATAACCATTGAGGACAACAAACAGCTTCTGAAACAGGGGTGAGTGTCACAGCAAAATACAGCTAGGGGAAGACATCTGAGAGTTCATTAGCAGTCTGGGCAGGAACACATAATTTTACACCAGGCATCCCAGGCTTCTGTTGAGGACTTGTTACAGGCACTTCACCTTTTCTTACTTAGGATATTTCATATTCATAAGACACTGAGTGGGGATAGAAGAGAAGTCTGGATAGAAATGAAAGTAGCATGAGGAATCTTAGTGCATATTTCCACTTAGTGCATATTTCCACATGGTTTTATTCGTCTTCACAGCCATGTTGAAGCAATGTGGCAAGGGCATTCATGATCAAGAATTATCTAGAGGAGGCAAAATCCATGGGGCTGAATCAATTACTGCAATTTCCACTGTCAAAAATGCTTTACTGGCTTCAGCACTGAATTGGATAATAAGCTAGGAGATGCTTAACATATGCATGTCTGGTGTTCCTAACCTGTTTGCCAAGTGATTTTAGCTTCTCTCTGCCAGTTTTGCATTCACAAACAGAAGTTATACTTTCCTCCTCCACATTTGTTGTTAACGTTGACAAAACACTTCATATGTCTGGTGAAAATAGTGATAATAGCAAAACATTGAGAACATGAATTTTCATACAGATTTTAAACCTCACAAATTAAACCACCAACACTTGTCTATGTTGATGGGATAACAGTACTGTTTCAGTGTCAGCTTTTCAAGTGTTAACCCTCCTAGTACTGCAAAAGAAATACACGGCTTTGAGGTTGCAGATGCCAAAAGCAGATCTCCCAATTTATAACTAACATTACATCTTGTTACACCTTGTAACTAACATTTCCCCTACTAGTTGCTTGGGGATATTTGGTTTGTTTTTTTCTGTTTGGTTGGGGGAGTTGTTTGTTTGTTTGTGGGGTGTTGTGGAGGTGGTTTGGTTTGGTTTCTGGAGGTTTTTGTCCTGAGGTTTTCTCCTTGTCTAGGTTTCTCCTCCTTTTTTCTGCTTTCTTTAACACAATTTTCTCACTTCATAGGCATGAAAGACATTCTTTTCAGGATCACCAAGTCTTACGCTCATTTAATTCAGTGAAATTGAGGCAAGAAACGATCTCCATATCTTTGTGACTTACTCAAGTTCTTGCTATTTATCACTTTTCTGAACTGATTATTTTTTACCTGGATCTATAACTCAGCCACAGAAACACAAATTGCTAAGGTATTAGATGTATGTAAGCATTTATCCATGTAAACTGGATGTTTAGTAATGCCTTTCTTCTGATCAGTATTCCAGATCATGCCACATCACTGTATGATCACAACATAAATGATTACACTGCAGTCATTTCTGGTATTGCTGTTCAGCAGAACACTTAATAGTTACAGCATGATAATGAGAACAATACAGTTCTGAGCTATGCCCTGCCCTTCCTCTAGTTAATCACAATTCTTCCATATTTTTTCTGTTTGTTATTACTGTGAAGCAAACCAGTATTTCCTTCTGGTTTCAGAATATATAATAGAAACGAGCAGAATCTACAAAGTTTGATGACAGATTTGCTTCCCTTAAAGGACAAAGAAATTCAAACTAATGCCTTGTGTAACCCCTCTCTAATAGGCTCAGCTGATTTCTGAAATCAGTGCTAACGTGAATTTTGATACTCTGGGAAAGGCAGTTTCCTCTGCCATTTGCAGACATTTTTAGCTAAGATGCTTATAGCTCCAAGTTTACTGAGTTCATTAGAATGGATTTATATCAAATCCAGTCTGTAATTTGGAGTGCAGCCTCTGAACTACCAGTTGCACAAAAGCTCTGTTACCCAGCCAGTGTTCAAATTGCACAGGAAGAAGAGTGTGGACACCACATGTTTAAAGGTTACCATAGCTTCCCTTTATATGTAGGCTTCTCTTGTTAATAATTTTGTTTATAGTTGCATAACCACTTCTGTCATACCACAAACAGTGTTTGGTTCACAAATTACTTATTTTTAGCTGTCTTATTTTTTCCTTTGGGTATTTTGGGTAGATTTTCTTGGCTTGCTAATTATCACAGAGTCAGAGAATAGGCTGAGTTGGAAGGAATCTTTAACAGTCTTCTAGTCCAACCCGGCTTCAATGAGTGGGGACATCTTCAACTAGATCAATTGCTCAGAGCCTGTCAAGATCCTGACTTTGAATATTTCCAGGGATGGGACATCCACCACTTCTCTGGGCAACCTGTTCCAGTGTTTTACCACTCTCATTGTAAAAAACTTCTCTTTTATACCTAATCTAAATCTACCCATAAGCATCACAGCAGTCCCTGTAAAACCTTTGTCCTCATCTTTCTTATAATCCCCCTGTAAATACTGAAAGATTGCAATAAGGTCATCCTGGAACCTTCTCTTCTCCAGGCTGAACAACCCCAACTCTCTCAGTCTGTCTTCCTAAGAGAGGTGTTCCAGCCCTCTGATGACTTTTGTGGCCCTGCTCTGGACCCACTCTAACAGGTTTACATCTTTCCTGTGCTCCAGAACTGGATGCAGTACTGTGGAATACATTTAGGGCTGGTAGCTTGGTGTGCAGCTGCACTGTGAACTCTGGTTGGCAAGAGCCCGAAGCAAGAGGCCTTGAACTGGCACTAACCCTTTGCATAACAAAGAGCACAGGGACCTGTGGTGCCATCCAGGTGGACAGACACTTAGAGATGCAGTAGGAACCGCTGCCTCTGGAGGAAAAGCAGAGACTTTCATGCTCTGAGACTGAGAGGGTGTAAAAGTCCAGGGTTTCCTTTTTTAAGGGTCCCTCCTCAGAGGCAGCAGCTTGAGCTGTTATCCTGTTGTTGCATCATGATTAAATTATTTTAAGGATCCAGACATCTGAGTCTCTGCTATGGGAAATTTAGGGTTGAGCTGGTAAGGAAACCTTGTCTGACTGTGTGTGGTAAGTGCAGGGAGTCAAGCAGTTCACTTGTCAGCTCACTGGAGCCACCCACTGCAAAGAGGCTTTGGTCCTAGCTCAGGTGATGCAAGTGTAACTGGTTTTGGCTAAGGACAGGGCTAATTTTTTGTAGTAGCCATGAGGGGGCAGGGCCTGGAGCCATGTGGGCGTAACCAAGACCCTATTGTTATTCAATACCATCCTATGTCATTGCCAGGGGTGGAGGAAAAGTGTTCCTTTTCCAGTGGGGCAAATGTGGCAGACAGAGTGGTGGGGTAACAGTGGTCCCAACTGAAGGGAACACTTTGGGTGGCATGGCGGTGGCTTGGTCAAGTTCCAAACTTTCTCTTTTGCACGCTTTTGTTATTATTATTATTGTTGTTGTTGCTGTTATTGTTCATTTTCTTATCTCATTGCTGTTTCCAATAAATTGTTCTTATCTCAAATCATGACCTTTGCCTTTTGTGCTTCCAATTGGATGGGGAGCAAGTGGAAGTGTGTTTTTTTTAATGGGACTCCCAAATTGGAGAATGCCATTCCTAAGTCATGACAGCCACCAGAATGGCTCCTGGATGGCTGGACAGAAAAACGTCCTTAAAAAAATACTCCAGGTGGGATCTCACAAGACTGGAATAGAGGAGAAAAATCATCTCACACAACCTGCTTGCCTCCCTTCTTTTGATGCAGCCCAGGATAAAGTTCAATGTCTAGGCTGCAAGAGCACATTGTTGCATCATGTTGAGCTTCTCATCCACCAGTAACCCCAAGTCCTTCTCAGGGATGCTCTCAATCTCTTTACCCCTCAGCCTCTACTGATATCAGAATTTGCCCCAGTCCAGGTGCAGGACCCTGCACTTGGTCTTGTGGACTTCATTAGGTTCACCTCTGCCCACTTCTTGAGCCTGTCCATCCTGTCCCTCAGGTATGTCCACTGTACCACTCATCTTGGTGTCGTATGAAATGTGCCGAGGGTGCACTCAATCCCTTCACTGATGACAGTGTCTCTGTCATCAGTGAAGGGGTCCATTCTGAGACATTAGCAGTCTCAGAATGGACCCCTGAGGGTCACAACTTGTCACCAGTCTCTGTCTGGACATTGAGCCATTGAGCACTACCCTCTGGATGCAACCATCCAACCAGTTCTTCATCCATTGAATAGTCAACCCATCAAATCCATATATCTCCAGTTTAAAAAGGATGTGGGGGACTATATCAAAGGCCTTACAAAGTCAAGATTGATGACATCCATAGTTCTTCTCTTGTCCAATGATGTAGTCACTCCATCACAGAAAGCCACTAAGTTGGTCAGGCAGGGCTTATCCCTATTGAAGCCATGCCGGCTGTTTTGTATCACGTCTGTGCTCTGCGTGTGCCATAACATAGCTTCTAGGAGGATTTTTCCCAGGCACAGAGATGAGTCTGACAGGTTTTAGTTGCCATAGGTCCATAGACTTGTGTACGGGTTCCTTAGGTGGTCATGAACCTGATCTTCTCTTACAGTGGCAAGGACTTTTCCCTTCCAGTTCCTGTCTTACAGTCCATCCACGGAAGTGGTATGGGAAGAGAGGGTGCCAGTGAAGACTGAAGCAAAAAGTTGTCAAGTACCTCAGCCTTCTCCTCATCTACTGTTACCAGTTTGCCACTCTTGATCATCAGGGAGGGGTACACTTTCTTTGAGCTTCTTTTTCTGGCTGACATACCTGTAGAAGTCCTCCTTATTATTCTTGCCATCCATTGCCAAGGTCAGGTCCAGCTGCACCTTGGCCCTTCTGCCCTGATCCCTAAACAGGCAACATCACTGTACTCTTCCTAGGTTATCTGACTGTGCTTCTACTGCATTTCCTGCTTACACTTTAGATTGGTTTGCAGATCTCAACTCAGCCATGCTGGTCTCTTGCCTTCCTTGCTTGATTTCTTGCTCCTGGGGATTGAGAGTTTTTGCACATAATGGAAAACATTCTAAAAGATCTGCCAGCTTTGTTATATTCCTTTGTCCCTGAAGGCAGTTTCCTGGGGGATCCTATTGACTAACTCCTTGAAGAGCTGGAGTTTTGTTTTCCTAAAACTTGGGGGCCTAACTTTACTCTTCCCCTGACCCATATCCCTCTGGACTGTGAACTCCACTGACGCATGACCACAGCAGCCCAGGCTTCCTCCAATCTTGATGTCTCCAATTAGCTCATACTCTGGTGATCAATAGGTCCAGTATCTCATCCCTCTGGTAAGGCTGTCTATTACCTTGCTTATCCTCCATGCATTCCAGGAGTCTTTTTGATTGCCTACTGCTTGCCATGCTACTTTTTCAGCGCATGTTGACATGTTTGTAGTCCTTCAGATGGGCAAGAGCCTATAAGCACAATGACTCCATTGGCTGGAGCATGAAGGCCTCGTAAATATGCTCTCCTTGATCAGGGATCCTGTAGCAGATGCCAACCACCCAGTTCCCTTTGTTCCCTCAGTCTCTGATTCCTACCCATCAGCTATCAGCCTGCAGACATCTGTTCTTCAGACACAGCTCTTCACACTCAATCCACCTCTTGGTTTAGAGAGCAACCTCTCCACCCCTCCTCCTCTCTTGTCTCTTCTGACAACCTGTAGCCGTTGATAGGCAAACTCAAGTTATGGGATTTGTCCCACCAAGTTCCAGTAATGGCAACTAGATGGTAGTTTTCTAGCAGTGTAGTGACTTCCAGCTGCTTCTGTCTGTTGCCCACACTGCACGCATTGGTACGAAGGCTCCTCAGCTGTTGGCCACTCCATCTTCTTAGAAGAACACCCCTTAAGTCCTTTGAAGTATTTCCCTGGTGTTTCCCTGTTGGCTCCTATTGCCTCAGGAGCCCCTGGCACATCTTAGCAAGACATCAAGTGTGCATTATATCATTCTTATATTAATTGAATGGTGAATTGTCATATTGATATTGAGCCTACTTGGAAGTTTCACTATGAAGGTTGACTGTTGCTTGGGCTGTGAAATTATTCATATGGATGTGACTATACATAGTCATACATATACAATATACATGTATTTTTTTCTGTAACTACTTGTGCATAAATGATCAAAAGCATCAATTAAATCAAATCCTGAAGAGCATTTGCTTTGTTAAAAATATATATAAAAGAAAGAATCTGGTTTTGAATAAAGCTTTTCACCTACTACTTCAGAATCCTTCACAGCTGCAGTAGGCTTATGCTGTAACTCAGTAATGTCGCTGGATTTAAAAAGTGGGGTAACTGATATAGTCAAAGATAATTCAAGTGAGAGAAAATAGATTCAAGCTATCCTGTTAAGACAGTTGCCTTTGGGAAGTGCCTTTGTAAGACAGAAATGTTGATCTTCTACAGCTTTACAGCACTTCTTTTTCATTTTTCTTCCATACATTAATAACTGCTTCCCTGCTTAAAAGAAACCACCCTGTGTTTATACCCAGACAGAATCAGATTTCTGCAGTTTGGATTTTCTATGCTTGACTTCCAGAAAGCTTAATAATATCCTATTTCTTAATGCAACCGTGTTGTCTTAGGATTGTTTCTCTGAGGAGGAGAAAAATGCATCTCATTTTCTGATGAAATATGCTACCAAGAAATCTTCCCAGTTGTGCCACTCCAATGTAATATTCCATACTGCCTGAAGCTTTTAAACCCCATCTTAGTCAATATTTCCAGTAGTAAAATTCTGCTGAGCATACAGATGTGATGTACATCTAGTTTCCATTTTGTTGTTCTACATTAATTTTTTCCATTTTCTTCTTTCCTTGCTTTCTGTGTTTTAGCTGGTTAACAGCTAACTTGTTTTTTCAGTACCTATGGGCAAGTTTCATGGAAATGATGAGTTTTACTTGGGCCACTTGTTGTTGTAATTTCTAATAATTAAAAACAAGTGAATATTCATTTAATTCACTGAATGTCTCCACTCTCTCCTTAGAGGGCCTCTGAGTTTGTCTTGGTTTACATAATGAGTTAGGGATTTGTTTTCCAAGATGTTTATATTTTAATTATTGGCATTTGCATTCAAAGGATGAAATCTTTGCCAAAAACACTTTTTCCACTAAAATTAGTGGCTAAATTCCCTCTGGGGTTTCATCATGGAGTATTTACTTTGTAGGTAATAGAAGCCGTGATTTGGCAACTTCAGTCTTTCTGTTGAGTGGCTCCATGTAAGATACACATGAAATTTTTTCAGCTAGCAATATAATTGTTCACTCATCACTATTCCTAGCAGTATCACCTTAATGTTAGATAATACCAACTTTTTTTATTAAAGAAGTATTGGAAATAGCTTTTCCCCATTCAATATTAGAGTCAAATCTTGTGTATTTACCTGGTTTATTTTGTTTGACTATGATTGATAGTCACAGATGGAGTCTGTTGAGATGTTATAAATTAATGCCAAATTTCAGTTTATGTTATTGTGCTGGTTTATAAACTACGGTGTTTAAAAAACAGATGCATGACCTATTCAACTATTGGCAGTAACCTATGAATAATGGCTGGATAGATAGCTGGCTTCAACTTTTCCAGATAAATCTGGAAATCTCTGTGAAACATGAATCAGCGTCAATAGCCAACATGAGATTTGCCTCAGGAATTAATAAGTAGTTGATGAACTTACTATCTGGCTCATGGGACCTGAGGGAGAGACAAAGGTACTTCAGAACTTCTTCTCTTTGATATTTAGGCAATCCTCAAAGCCTGCTTGGGGCTCTAAGTTAACCCCAGTAGAAAAAGCTTTTGTAAAGTCTAACAGAAGCTTCAATGGCTTCCACCTTTTATATGTGAGAAAGAGTAAGTGCTCAGGAACCCTCCAGCTTCAGCCACTTAGCCTTGTGGAATTCAGCCTTCAAAGCAAATGTTTGTGAGCAGATACCAATGAAGGCACTTGAAATTCCAACTTGTTCCAGTCTTATGAAGAAATAGACTAATTGAGAAGGGGGATTTTTCAAATCCCACCTTTGTAGGAAGAAGCCATATTTGTTTACTCTGTTTTGACATTTTTTTGAGTTAGACAGAAGTAGAATTTTTGGATTTCCTCAGTTATTTTGTCTAGATCAAGACTCTTCTAGATGGTTTCTCTTAGACCAGACAATCTCTCCTAATGGAAAATTGTTTCCAATTAGTTCTACTTACAAAGTAGTACTGAGTAATTCTGTATTTTATTGTGATCAACTTCTGTAACTAGTTGTTCTTTAGAATAATTCTGTATCATTATGCTTGCATTGACAGGTTTGATGAAGCTAAATGCCTTGGAGAGAAATTAAATGAAGTGAGAAATAAAACAAGTGAGTACATTTTAAGTTCATTTTACCTTCTGGCTGATGAAACCACAGAATTCAAATATATGGAAGGAGATTCTAGTTTCTAAAAGAAAAACGTCAATGCATTGCTAAGACTTCCAGTAAGGTAAACTGTTAGCTGATGATAGCAGTAATAATTTTATTTTGATTACTTCAAATACCATAATGTGAAAAACAGCTCCTTTCTTTCTTTGACAGGATGTCTGAAATTTACCAAAAAGAGAATTTATGGTATTACATGGGATTTTTAAATTTTATTTTAGAATAAAAGGATCCAAAACCATCATTTGAAAATTTCATATCTGTGGATTAAGGATTGTATTTATCCATAAATTTATATAACTTCTGATTAAAGAAGATTACCACTCTGCATTTTGTACAGATTTATTAGAGGAATTTTTAGGAGTGCCTCAGTTTGTTGGGGAATTTCATTATTTTTTTCCTTTAAGGCCCCAGTACCATATGTTTGGTATCCATTTTCAGATTGTTCAATGTCAAAAATCACCCATAGATATATTCAACTCCAAGGTAGGTCTTATATGATCCTCCTAGCAGCCTTTGATATGTTCCTAGTTAATTTCTGAGTTCTGTTGATTACAGACCTGGAAGCTACCAAGGATTTCTGTCAGATGTTAAACAGTTTTTTTCTGTCCCTAAAGTTCTTGGAGGTCAGGTTATGTCCTCCATTTTGCACACATTCAGGTGAGCCATGTCTCTTCAACCTTGCAGATACAGGCTGTGAGGGACCAAATTAAAAGGTAATCTGACATCCGGGGCAAGTGGTGTAGGTCTTGCTCTTATTTTCTATCTCCTTCTTCTTTGGGTGGCACCAGTATAGACATGGACAGTGAAGTCATTATCATCACTTCGTGTCTTAGAATAGCAGTTGACTTCTGGGAAGGGACAAATATCTCACAATACAGCTGCCAAGTGCTCTACACTTACACCATAGCCATGATTATATTCTCTGTGGTCACGAATGATAACTACTGCCAGATTCCCCTCCCAATCACCTTTGGGTACACCACAAGTCTCTCAGAGATATTATACAGTATATTTAAATTATGCCAGATATGTGGAAAGCCTCAGCCATTTTGGCAATGTGTTTTCAAACCACAGCACAACTGATGTTTGGAATAGATCCAGAAGCAGAGACATCAGGTGCTGAGCCCTGCTGCAGAAGTGTTCTGAACACTTGCTTATTTCTGTGAGACATGACACTGGAATTCACCTGTCTTCTTTCAGTAGATTAATTTGCCTGTGTCTGACTGGCCAGAACATAAATGTCAGTACAGAACCTGTGCATGGATATTCACAGATTGACCCATGCAAGAAGAATTTCAGTATCTGCCTTGCAGCTATGGGTCTCTGCAGTGTCCATATAAACTCACTTAACTCCTGCCAAGTAGGCTTTTTGCTTTGGCAAACTTGGAAAAGCAGGTTAAACATACTGTGGAGGACTTTTTTTTCCTCTGCTGCCATCTTGAAGTCCATGTTGTCCTGTGTCCTGGTTTGAAGGACAGGTGTCTACTAAGGAAGGCAGGAGTCCCCCTCCCACCCTGGAATGTAAAATGTAACCCCCTTCCTTCTGAATTATTATAATTTTGGAATTCAGGGGCTTTCAGGCAAAGATATGAGAAATAGGAATAACAGGTCTTTGCTTATGTGTATATATATATATATGTACAACAAGGCAAAGCAAAACAACAATAACTAAGGCAGTAACAACCAACAGAAACAAGATCCCGGTGACAGCTGCCGGGGCTGTCAGGCACTTTCCCCTTTGCTGCAGTGACGGCCACAGCCGGCAGGGGCGCTCCGGAGCGAGCTCGGGGAGCACATGGGAATGCTGGACTTGCCCGAGCCGGGAAGGGATGGAAGAAAAGCTTTAGCAGCCCCTGGGCAGCCGGTCCTGGTGCTTTAGCAGGATTCCCTGGGAGCAGCAGGCTGGAGCGGCAAGGATGAATGCAGAAGAAAATCCCGGGTGGCAGGCGAGATGCACAGAACTCCGAGGCCGCAGCCAGAGACTCCGGGACCCCTCGGCAGGCAAGGGGTGGTGCCCGCAGTGCTGTGGCGCAGCGAAAGCTCCAAAAGCAGCGGTGAAGGGATGGCGGAGGCAGGGCAGGGCAGGAGGACAAACAGCAGAAAACACGGCCTCACAGTGAGATGAGTTCTCCCCATGGTGACTGCAGTCTTCGCTCCCTCCAAATGCCGGGAGAGCAATGAAACCGAAGCACTGCACCCAACTCCTTTTTCCAGTTCTAAATCTCGAGGCATCTCCACTCCCCCACCTGAGAAACAAACCCAAGACAAAGGGGGCAGCCGGGCCCCTCCCTTGTGACCAGGTCTTTTTGTTTCTCTTAAGTACCCAGCAATCATGCCTTAACATGGGGGAAAATTGTTTGAGAGGAAAAGAAAAGAACACGCAAAAAAAACCCTCCTAAAACATCAATATCCTGCATTTCTTCTGTCTCTTCGATTTGCTCATCTGTGTTATACCAAAGAAATTTCTTAGCCTAAACAAGGTAGAGCCAAAGTTAGCACTGACTGTCAAGCTTCTTTCTCTTGTTGAAGTCAAAATGCATTTTAGAGCAGGAACTGTGAACACCAGCAATAAGCAGCTACACACAAGCACATCTTTCTCAGTATCTGGAGTTGCAACTGTGCTGCTTGAAGACAGGAGCCTAGCAGCCACCCTAAATGCACCTTTTATCTGGGGGAGAACAAATGTTTGGAGGGTATGGGAGACAGTAAAAGATGCAGTGGGACACATGCCGGTCCTGAAGGTACCACTTGCTGTGTCATGCTGGGACAAGACTTGTGTGATCTTTAAATCCCTTGAGATTTGAATCTCTCAGAAATAATGTAACAATGCAATGTAGACGTCATCTCTCTTTCCGTGAATTGCTGCAAAATCTAGAAGAAACCCTTGGTTTGGACTGAATTGCTGTGGGTTTTTCCTCAGTAAGTTAGGCAAAACTTCTCATAGCTATAGTGCAGTAGAGTACGGATTTTGTTGCAATTAAAAACATCTGTTTAAAACTTGCTTTCGGTTAAGTTGTTCAGTGTTAAAAGTTAAACAGTGAAGTGTATCTGGGAAACATGTGCAATACAACAACAGTATATGTAACCTAAAAAACCAAACTGATCCCTTGAACAAAGCAAGCAGCGGTGTAACAAATCAGTAGTATGGCACTGAACTTGACAATGCTTACGTGCCTCCTGTAGGAAATTGTAATATGTTATAGACGACATGAATGTTGAAAACCTCCTTTAAGAATCAAGCTAGAAATGTCTCCAAAGTTCTAAGAAAAATTGCACAAAACACATATTTGGTCTTATTTTGGTATATAAAGTGTAGCTACAAGTAAAGTGTTTTCAAATTAAAAATTAATTTCCTTACTTTTTCTTTATTTTGGTAGTAAAATGACAAAATAGTCTTTTCATTGAGTTTTTACTGTAATTCTACTGTATAAGCAAAAAACACTATCCATGTTGTATCCATTTATAGCTATCTATATCCTGATCACTGCAGATTATGCAGATGTAACTGCTTTGTGGATGGTTTTTATACACTGATGTCTTAGGCTTAAAAGTGATTATACTTTACATTCCTTTCTCGATTCTTTCTGTGTAACACTATGCAGCATGTGAAAATTAGGACTCTGACTAATACAAATACTGTATTTTATTCTTCTGTCTTTATGTCCCGTCCAGCTTTGTTTAGAACATATTTGTTAATGTATCTACCTATATGCACCTCCTAACAAGTACTAAAATTTTGCATCCCGTTCAGCTTAGTCAATTGAATTACAGTACCTTATATATTTTAACAGCCTGAAACAATTTTTTTCAGTTAAATCTGTTTCATCATAGCAGTCATACTCAGAAGACCATTAAAGATGCTAAGTAAGTTTACTAACCTGCCAAATTTTTACTGAAAATGTGGCAGGAGAAATAAGAGTCATCTGTGGCCTGCAACTAGATCTTTAATTTACTTTTAATGTTGTTTTGGTTTCCTTAAGCATTCCTGGCTGCCTTGTTGTGCACAATCAAGAACAGATCCCATCAATATCAGTTTCCATTATTTATAAGTTACTCTTAATAGTATAAAACTATGCAAAACAGAGGCCATATTAGCCTATTTCATGCAGTCTGATTATATTTTGAGATAGTGACAGCAGCATTTGGCTGTAACTTTTATGCCATAAATACCCTTTCATTCTGACTTTGGCAATACTAGTGTTTTGCAGTGAAAAGTACAGACAATACTCCAACCCCTTCTCAATTACACTAGCATTTCAAAAACATCAGGAAATTAGGGCTGTAAAAATAAATTTGCAGTAGGATTTTCTTGGTAGGCTTTTGTTGATTTTACTGCCTGCATGAAAAGAGTAAGGAAAACCATGTCGAGATGTAAGGTGGATTTCAACTGTAGAGTAACTGTAATATCAGAAATGAGACATTGTGGCCAGCATGCCTCTTTGCTACTCTACCACTTAGTCCTGGATTCTGTCTCCTTTTATGTTTAAGAGCACTACAGA
This sequence comes from Mystacornis crossleyi, assembly GCA_013400655.1. NCBI lineage: Eukaryota > Metazoa > Chordata > Aves > Passeriformes > Timaliidae > Mystacornis > Mystacornis crossleyi. Next base: position 13,587 of record VYZQ01034288.1, on the reverse strand, counting down.
GATTGTTTTTTAATGAAAAATTATATTTATGTCTTAGATTTTTCATTATGCTTACTTTTCACTATGACCTCCTAGAAGTAAGAGGATGAATTTTATTGAGGATGAAAATTGTCTTTTTCTGATACTTGGGGGAAAAAAAGAAAAAAAGAAAAGAAGAAAAGGAGGGAAGTGTTTCTTAGTCAGGATCATTCTAGTGACCCTGTTTGCTGCATTACACATTAAACTCTGTATAGGCACAAATAAAGGAGCAGAGGGCTTTGGTGCAAGTATTGAGGGGCAGTTCTTTTTGCAAGTCAATATTACATAAATACGCCATTAAAAGGCAGAGCAATGGTATAGATTTTGAACATGTAGACATGTCTGGATTTGTTTGAGGGAGCTATTCAGAATTGTTTACATATGACTGGAGAATGTACCCAAGGACTGGGCTTTAAAAGACAAATACAAAAAAACAACGAATGAAACTGGAAAAAAATAACTGAGAGGTCAGGAAATAATGAGAACTCTGTAACCAGCGTAGGAGAAGTGGAAAGTGGGCCAGCACTGACACAAAGTACATTTTTGCCTTTCTAGTCCAACATTAAGAACTTTAAAAGTGTGTATTTCACTAGCTCAAAAAAAAAAAATGTTTCTCAGGGAAAAAAAATGCTGTGTGACAGCATGTGTTTTGTATTTCATCATTTTCAGACAGTTAGGGTCTCTAACAAGAACTATAGATCCTTTTGGTGTTGCTGAAGAAGACAGTGAAGGAACTTTGATGCTGAAGCCAAAGATTTTATTTCAGAATAGTGAGGAAAATTTCTCATTGCAAAAATTTGAGTGATTGTGCCTAGCACAGTGTGGTGAGTCAACCTCAGCTGACTATCAAGCAGCTCTCTCACATCCCTTCCTCAACAGAATAGGGGGAAAAAGTAGGAAGAAAAAGGTTGTGGGTTGAGATAAAGATGAGGACATGACTTGCCAACTACCAAGTGAAATAGACTGAAGTTGGAGAAAATTAGCTTAATTTATTGCCAATTAAAATAGAGCTGTATGATGAGAAGCAAAGACAAAACCTCTGAAGTAAAAACTTCTCCCCTTATCAGGGGTAGCAGGAGGGTTTTTTCTAGGATGCTGTTATCAACAAGGTGTTTTTACACTGTTACTGGGAACAGTCTATGTCAAAGTACTCTGACAGTAAGGAATACTCTACATCTGAACAAACTGTAAAACGTTAAACAAAAAACACCAAACTGCTACTACATTGATCACAAAGTGAGTTGGGGGAATTACAACTTCTATTTTCATTATAAATTAAACTGATATATTAATTCAGAATTTCACTATTAAAAAAAGGTTTCCTATATGCAAGAATGTGCTGTGTGTTAGAAGCATTTAAGAGTAGTAAAGATTTCCAGTTCACTCCTATAAATGTCTGACTATTTTGGGTTATTTTTACCTCTATTAGATTTAGTTTTTTTCCTAGAGGAAAAAAGCATACTAAATGGTATTTAATGCCCAGAGGGAAGCAGCTGTTGTTTTTAGTCTGTCCAGAAATCAGCTAACATTATGATTGAAGCTGGGAGAGGAAGGGTAAACTCATGTGGGAGTAATAACTGTGTGAGGAAACAGGCACTCTCGGAATGAAAAAGGGTAGGTGGGTGGATTATGTGCACATGATGTTGATGGTGCATCTATACCCACAGGAATGCTGAGCTGTTGCACTGCTCTGCCTCATTTCAGGCTTTGATTTTTGTGCACAAGATCATAGAATACCAAAGCCAATTATAATCTTTAGTGGTGGCATGTTCTAGGATTGCAAAGCAAGGTTACTGAAGAGTCTTCATTTAACTTGCTTGCAAATTATTCAAATAATGTTCATATATATCACAGTTAATGGAATGCTACACTGAAAAGGTGAGGATGGAGGAGAGTGAGAACAAGGCATGGCAGTACTCAAAGATAATTTTAATTCTGATTCACTACCTTGTATGTCACACTGTTATTTCTGTGAATGCACAGTAGATGTTAAACCTAGTCCAAACCTAATTAATATAAACCCAGAATTTTTATTCACCTTTTTCTCTTTGTGCAAGATTCTATATATGTATACATAAAAATCAATCTTGTTACTGTCACTCTCCCTCCTCAGGTGGATGAGCCAAGCAGACCTACATTAAACTCCAAAGTAAGAATATTTCATGCAAGGGTTTTCTTTACACCTACACAGCTTTATGAAGGGAACTGATAGCAACATTTTTGCACAGATAAGAAAAGAAGTAAGATAGATGAAGCTAGGGTTTTTTTAGGCAGAGGTGGTCTGAGAGCACTCTGTTTTCTATGGTGTATATCTACATTGTTGTAGCTTCACATGCAAGCAATAAGTGACTTTGAAAAAGAAGGATCAGCTGGTTAAGAACTAGAATCCCAAGGCTGATATTAGGAATGTTATGCATATTTTAAGCCATGATTATATGAGCTGAAAGAATTGAGGGAAATCATGCATTAGCAAATAGCATTTTTAAAACTTTTGCTGAAGAAGTATTTGTACTTAGGAAGGATGGAATTTCTCTGTTAAACAAAAGTTCCATGCTTTACATGGAACCTAAATGAAATTAAAATGCTGTGATGATTTGCTATATGAAAAGAAAATCCATTAAAATCAATGCACTTCTTTCTTAAAGCTCGATAATATTGGTAGTATTATTTATTTCTTTACAGTAATATAAATGTTTTGAGTTACAAACATTAACTTACTGGACATTGTTTCAGCCATGAATGAAGTGAGGCTACAATAAGAGAGAAATTACTGTGCTTTGAAATGCATCCATTCTGAGATAGATTCTTCTGATCTAGAAGATTCTTCTTCTTTCATGGAAATAGACATTGTGACTTCCTAGTTGCTGATTTAATTCACTGTTCTAGTTTAAATTGAGAAAGTATCAAGTACATCCAAAAACTTATATGTGCTCGGCAAATTTTACTGGAAATTACTAGTGTAGAAGAAAAATGGCCATTTAAAAAGGGATTGAGAAACTTCAAGAAGAAAGGATACATTCCACAAAAAAATATGGTTCAAATGAGATGCAAACAACTCATAAATAAATTAACTCTGTATGTAGATTTAATGAGCAGATAACTCAATAATGTCATTCCACAGCCTTTTTTTCTTCAGGTAGCTTGTATTCTCAGCAGAAACCATTAAAATCCATGGAACTTGAAATCTTGAAATCCTGACTAAGTAAAAACACTAGCTGAGGTCAGTTTGAGTTCTGCTTGAAAGAAGATTCTGAAAAGATTTCCAAATTTGTCTTTATTGTTGTTTTAGTTGATCAAGGGCAACAAGCATTAGCTATAGAGTCATAGAATCACTGAATGGTTTGGGTTGGAAGAGACCTTAGAGATCATGCAGTTCCAACCCTCCTGCCATGGGCAGGGGCACCTTCCACTTGAACAGGTTGCTGCGAGCCCTATCCCACCTCCCACCCGGCGCAAATGGGCACTCAGTGCAGCACATGCTGTGCAGCTCATCCAGCACATTCTGTAGGTATCACAAGTACTGTGTGTGCCTTCTTCAAAGCCTGCTCAGTGTCAGGCTGCATGCATGCTGTATGTACCATGATTTATGTGTCCAGAATGCCTAGCTGGATTGCTCAGTACCTGAGAAATTCCAGATGAACAGCCCAGATCAGCGACCTAGAAGAAGCTGAAACAGTAGTTTATCATAACAAGTAGGAGATTTGACAAGAACACATCAGTGTAGAGTGGACGTTCTCTGAGCAAAAAAGGTTGCCTGCCTACTGCTTCACCACTTCTGCCCTGCACTGGGATATATGGAAAATTAAAGCCTCAATACACTTAGTTTCCACTGATTTCTTTTCTCCTGGAATGCTGCCTGTATGTTGCAGATGTCCTGTGTCGCTTAACAGAGTCAGTCTTGGTATCAGAACACAAGTTGTATCAGAAAATAGAACACAAACATTATTTCTTCCATACTTCATCTCAGGTGTGTAACTGTGCTTCTCAGGTGTGTAACTATGTTGCTTACTCCAGAGGGGTGTCGCTTATGCCTAACATAACAGAGCTCTGCAAAACCTGCAGCCATCTGTGTGAAAAACAGAAGAGAAAGGCCATGGGGACAAACAGTCCCCCAGACGTAATTTCCCAGCTGGGATGTTATTCAATGTGGCCCAGTGCCTGGAAGCCCCAGTCTGTTTCTGATCTGCAGGTCAGTTTCAAAGCAGTTTTGTAATAAACGAGGCATGTTTATGTGTCCACCAAAAATAGCAGTAGCTGTTAAAGCTGAAGCCATTCAGCATGGCTGACACAGTCTTCAGATTCTTTCTCCTTAATTTCTTGGCCCAATTATTTGGCAACTTAATGCTGAAAAAACAAAGTTCCTATGTGTGTTTGTTTTGGATAAATATCTAAGCATCATGCCATTATGACAGCAGTTTTGTAATCTATTTTTTAAATGTTACATTTTGATTTTTGGAAGCAAGGAATTGAAAACACAGAAAAACAGCTGAGTTTCTACAGATTTTATTTTCTTAACTACTTTGTCACCATCTGCAGTTTCTTCTTTGTTAGAAATGTGATTTCCTTTGCTTTGCAGGATGCTACATCTAATTTTTCTGTTTGGTTACAAATCCTTCCATTTTAACATATTTCCTTCTTTCCGTCATGAAATATAGCTTACTTTCATCCTGATTCTGTTAAGGTTCTTTTTCTACCACTTCAGGCATGATTTCTATGGCCTAGTTTAGCCAGGGATCTATAGAGCAAAATATAAAATGGCATGGTCTTTTACTTTCCAGTGTCTTCTGGGAGAACTCTCTCAAGGTGCTGGAAGGCAGAATAGATGTAATGACTTTCACACAGTCCTGGCAGGTAGCTACAACCTGGTAACTGGTTACTACCCTCTTGGGGCAGACTCAGTGCTGTGATGCAAGTTTCCACAACCTGTTTTCTTGTCCTGTGAGCAGCCAGTTGGATCATAATATAAAGCAGAGTGAAGGGAATATATTTTTCTTTTCTGCTAGCACTTCAGTGAAAGGTTCATGCTAATGATTTTTTGTTTGTTTATTTCTTCACAGTGTTCATAGTGAGAGTAATTAATTGACTACCTTGTTTGTAATCAACAGATCATATTTTGATTCACATGAAAAGTTTTTTTAGAGTCTCAAAAGTCTCTGCCAAGTGAGCAAAGCTTAAATTGTCTTGGAGTAGTGCAGTTATGTTTGCTGAGTGTAATTCTAAACAACCTCTGATTATGTAATTTATAATATAATAATACTTTTAGCTGAATGAGAATCCCCAGAAAGCTGATAATGAGATGTGCAAAGAAGGCGGAAAACCAGACAAAACTATAAAGTCTATTTAAAAAGCCTGTAAAGTGTTACTATCCCTTTCTGAGAACAGGAGAGAAAGTCTGTCATACTTACTGTAGGCATTGTAAATGTTATAGGTCCTAACCCCACTCAGAGCAGTAAAATCAGCATTTTCCAAGGCTGAGGTTCAAGGCACGTGGGAGGTGCCAAGGATGAAGATGTGAGGGAGCAATGTTGGGGCAGTCCCATGCTCCCTNCTGAAATCGCAAGATTTCGTTTCCTTTCAGGATAAACAGAGAAGAAAGTGTCACAAACACTCTGAAAAGGAGAGATGATAAAAGGCTTTTTGGTTTTTTCAAGCCTAACTCTAATTGGAGCAGAAAAATCAGCCTTTTTTTTAGGTAGAGATGCCCACAAAACACAGGTGTTTCCAAGGGGCAAGGTGTGGCAGAAGCAATGTTGGAGCAGTGCCGTGCTCTTTTTGGCATGCCATTGTAGTTGCAGTGTCCCTGGAACTCTAGGCTTTGTGGTTCTTTCATGCCTAAGCCAAGGAGTATGCCTAACCTGATGCAGAGCAGTAAAAGCAGCCTTTTACTGAGGTGCCCAGCTGATGGGTGCTGGAAACAAGCAGGTATGGAGAAAGCAGTGTTTGGGTAGTGCAGTGTTCTTTTCGAAGTGAAAAGGACAAGATCTTGCCAAAATGGTACTTACCGAAATCGCAAAATCAGGGAACGAACTCAAACGAAAAGACAGGAGAAGAAATTGATGAAATGAAATGCTTAATGAAAAAAAAAAATTCTGCTCCAATGGGAAAACAATAGAATGGTATGGGATGACATGAAGTGCAGGGAAATGGACCAAACCTTGCCGAATTGATCCTCGCTGAAATCGCAAGATTTCATTTCCTTTCATGAAAGGAAATGAAATCTTGGAAACAAAGAAGAAAGTGTGGCAAACACTCTGGAAAGGAGACATGATCAAATAAAATGCAATTGAGAAAAATNCCTAGCCCTAAGCGTAACCCTAACCCTACGTGGGACAGTAAAATCAGGCTTATGCTGAGGCTGAGATGTCCAGCTCGTGGGTGGTGCAGGCTCTCTCCCTTCAGAGGTACACCTAGATTTATGGCAGCTGTGACAGAGCTGTCTGTTCTGCTAGTGCTGCAGCATGGTCATGCTTTGGCCATTGTCAGAGAAGACAGAAGGAAACATAGCATTGCTCTATCTTCATCATTCCTTAGCTGGTGTAGGATTTGTCTTACCTCATCTGGTAGAAATGAGACTGGCAAGAGAACCAGGCAGCTCTAGTACCTTTGTTGCAACCTTCTCCTTTTTTCTGCTCTTTCTTATAAGAAGAGGATACCATCTTTGGTATTATAAAGTAGTCTTTGCAGCAGCACTCAGCAAACTTATTTCAGAAGGTAGAAGTCTTTTGGCTTCAGGGGGCAATGCATATGTTAATGGCAATGCTAAATATTGTCCATTGTTTCAGAGTCACTTGCATATGTTTGTTTTTACTTTCAAACAATAGGCAATGCCCCAGGGTGACAGTGCATAGGCTGAATGGGTCCTCAAAATGAGAAAACGTGATTTGTCAAATGACTTACTCAGAAAATACCAAACTGAATGAATTCATTTGAACAGCTCTATTATGCTCCCCTGGTGTGCTATTCTTTAAACAGAAGAACCTTATTAGTGTAACAGTCACTCCAGGCCTAAGATGTTAATGTTTTCTTTGGCTCTGAGTTGGAATGTACATATGTAGGAAACATTTTCATTTTCTAATTATTACAAATGATGTTCTGTTCTTTACAAACAGAACTATTTTCAGGGGAAAAAATTATGCTCAGGAAGAAACCAAGTAAACATTTTTTACGTAGGGTTTCACTAGGATAACTAAAACAAATTGACCAGGCTCATTGGATTTAATCAAGCCATGACTATAAACTTGGAAAAATACTCGGTAACAGATTTTCTGCTTGTAAGCTGTCTTTTGACTGAAAATAGGTAGTCATTGCTAGATTGCTACACTGCATTTTGCTGATTTATTAGGGTATTGTGTTCTTATATCCATCTATTAAATTTGCTCTTTTAAAGAAAAGATGCTAGGTGATAGTTGATGCTATATTATGAGGTGTGTGTGTTAAATCCTACAATATTTTGTACAAAAAATTTTTTCTTGATCATAGAATTACAGAATATACTGACTTGGAAGGCACTTATCAGGATTATCTAGTCCAACTCCTGGCCCTGCACAGGACAACCCCAAGAGTCACACCATGTGCCTGAGAGCATTGTCCAAATGCTTCTTGAACTCTGTGAGGTTTGATGCTGTGACCACTTCCCTGGGGAGCCTGTTCCAGTGCCCAGTCACCCTCTGGATGAAGAACCTTTTCCTGATATCCAACCTAAACCTCTCCCGATGCTGTGCCTGATGCTCCCAGGGCACGGTTGGCCCTCCTGGCTGCCAGGGCACTACTGACTCATGTTCAGGTTATCACAGACAAAGACCCGGGGTCCCTTTCTGCAGCACTGCTCTCCAGCCTCTCATTCCCTGCTCTATACAGACAACCAGGTTTGCCCCACCCCAGGTGCAGAATCTGGCACTTCCGCTTGCTGAGCTTCATCCAGTGGGTGATTGCCCATCTCTCTTAATTTGTTGAGGTCTCTCTGCAGGGCCTCTGCCCTCAAGGGAGTCAACAGCTCATCCCACTTTAGTGTCATCAGTAAACTTAGTATTCCCTCAAGTCCTGCATCCAAGTCATGTATGTCTTCATACATACATGAGAGATTTTAATAATGAAAAATAAAAATTTCAAATTTTAGAGAAGTAGACCTCAGCTTATTCAGAGTAGCACTGTCCAAGAGTGATATTCCTTCCTGAGCACAGAAATAGAAATTTGTTTTTCATAGTATCTCGTGGTTCATTTACACATCTGGTTAACAGTCTTGTAGCATTGGCATGAAGACCTACATATACTAAAAGACAATACCTGTTTTTTTCTAATCAAACTAATTCCTAAATCATGTAGGACTAGTGATGTGACTACAGCTGGTTGTGAATGTTGCAGAAGGAATGCAGTCAACAGCAAATAGCTGTAATATGAAGATTTTGTCATGCCCTTTATTTAAAGCTAAGGGAAGATGTCTGTTCTGAGCTGATTATATCATTATACCAGTTATATATAATCAGGTTATGTTTTAAATTGCCGAGCAATTCAACAAGCAGTCTTAGGCTTATCCACAACAGTGAATATATGCTGTATCTTCACAGGAAGCTATTTCAGATTACTGCGTTGCTAGTATGTGCCTGACACTCAAGGAGTCACTTCTCAAAGGTTTCTTACATATATTACAAGTATATCTGCATCAAAAAAATGTGTCATACACTCGTTCTTACTCTGCCTTGTTTCCATCACCCTGAAATGTTTATATGCATGGCCTCAAAACATGGTAGCGTATCTAATCAGCTTCAGCATATTAAATTTTTAAAATTTATTTTACTTTAATTTTGTGTCATATCTGTCAGATTCTTAACATCAGTCTGTCTTATCTGACCAAAGGTTACACAGCAGTATGTGCTCAATGCCAGGACAATTCCTTGGGTAAGAGCAAAATCTTAAAAGTTTCTGAAACTGAAGTATATAGTGAGCGCTGGAACTCTGTATTTAATTTTATGTTGGACAGCTCTGGCCAGAAGAAATATCACAAAATGAAACCGGACACCAAATTGTTGCATAGAAATTACAAAGCCATGAAGGTGGTATTGTAACAGAAAATAACCATGTTCATCTGAAACTTTGATATAGTCACTCTCTGCTTAAAATACTGAGACCAGTGTATTATTATCAGAAAACTTGTTGAGGGTAAAATCCTTTGGTTTTGTCTTTGCTTGTTTGTGCTTTTAAGAACCCTTTATTTATTTTTTATCCTTCTTAAATTTGGATATTTGAAAATGTGAAAAGGATAGGAGCTGTATACAAAGCTATTTCTCTATTTTCCTTATTCTTTCTTTTCACATTAATTTCTAAGAAATAATCAAGAGATAAGCTGCACTTAGTCATATGAGCATGCAGAGCACTAAACGCACAGATTACGGCTCCTTATCCACATGGCATTGCTTTTCAGTCATACTTTTTGGACCAGCTTAATATTTAATTCATGAACAAATAGATGTGGTAAACAACAGAACAACAGTTTCCAGATGTGCATCATTTCTGTTTCTTTTCTAGCACATGAAGATATATAAACAGAATATTTGTTCACTTTGGGCAGTACCTAAAATAGCACTCTGGCATCTAAGGTATAGCTCAAGTGAAATTTAGGTACCTAAATTCAGGAGAGCTATCCAGGAAAAACAAAACCAAATAAATTCCCCCCAAAACCCTGTTGATTTAATTCCTGAGTGCAATAAACTGTCATTGCTACAGCACATACAGAAGTACTATTTTATTGACTGAGATGCCTATCCCCTCCCCATGGAGTTCCCAGACATGACGTGTCCTTCTGCTGAAGTCCCTTGCAGTGTGCTTGCTGCTGTATGTCCATGCTTGCCTAAAAATGCCTGGTCAGAAATAAGTAGTGACAACCAACCTTGGGACATGAGAATAAAGGTCCAAGTACTTGTTTTTAAATTCAGAAAACCTCCAGGTTCTGATTTCCAGTTTCAAGGAGATGGTGAGCTGCAGTCCAGAGCCCTTAGTGTTTTATGTTGGTCATCCTAGATGTCCCAGTGTTGAGTATCTGGATTTTTAGGAATTTATGTGCACCAGCCACTTCCCATATTCTGCTTCCTGTGGAAAGAAATCCTTGCCTTGGGTGAATGTGAGTTGTGGTACATGCTGGCTTTCCCTCATTTAGATGAAGGGGACCTTTGGGAACACCTCAACAATTAAGGCCTATGTAGCCTATGACAGTCTGTACTTAGAGGAAGATAGAGGTCCAGAATTATGTCAACAGGAAAATAAATTCAGTTTCTCTACAGTTTTGCTGTTTAACCCTACCAAAGCATTTTTGTGTTCTTTACCAGCCAGAATGTATGAAAGGGTATTATTAAAACAAAAAAAAAAAAAAAAAAGTGGGATAAAGGATGCTGTGGAAATGCAGGCCAAACAATAAACAGTTACAGGAATGTCCTTCAATCAGAAAGTGTAAATCATCATCTTGTGAGGGGAAAAAAGTAATCTGGCCAGAATTAACAAGAACGTGAAGAAAAAGGGGAGGAGACTTAATATGGTGATTAGAAGTAAATACATAGAAATGGGTAGAGTTTAAAGGACTGTATATTGAGTAGCTCAAGGAATAATCAATGAACCACAAGATGATTGAGCCCAACTTTTAACCAGTCTCTTCAACTAGACCATAGCACTAAGTGCCATGTTCAGCTGTTTCTTGAAGGCCCCTGGGGATGGTGACTCCACCCCCTCCCTGGACAGTCCATCCCAACGCCTGCACACCCTTTCAGTGAAGAAATTCTTCCTGAGAAGTCAAGTACATTGTCATCCTGTAGCAATGACCAGCAGAGACTGCTATCTCATAAACCTTCTGTCTGTAAATTTGATTATGCTTGAAGGTATTAAATGTTTCAATAAAACCTGTTATTTTCTCAACTGCGTATGGCAAGGAAGGAAACATGCCCCAGTCAGATATTTTAAATAGCAATCTCAAAATGTGCAGTATCCTTCATCATAGTAGGATATCTGGGATATTTAAACTCCAAGGAAGGAGATTATCTTGGGAAAATTGTGTATTTCTGTGCATGTTTGGTAATGTGCTGAGCTTAGGCTATGGTTTGCAACTGTG
>VYZQ01034285.1:46668-59808 GCA_013400655.1 Mystacornis crossleyi | reverse complement strand
AGTAATTTTTTTTTTTTTTTTTTCCTTAACTAAAACTTCAAGGTGTGCTAACCCATGACACTGGTTCAGTGTGGATCCCTTCCATGGCATGCAGTCCTTCAGGAACAGGCTGCTCCAGAGTGGGTCCTCCATAGGGTCACAAGTCCTGCCAGCAAACCTGCTAAAGTGTGGCCTCCTCTGTCCACAGGGCCTCGGGTCCTGGCAAGAGCCTGAGAGGTCAGAGCTTTCTTTGGGCATCCACCTGCTCCAACATGGTCTTTACTGTGGCCTGCAGAGCAATCTCTGCTCTGGCACCTGGTGCACTTTCTCCCCCTTGCTTCTTCACTGACCTTGATGTCTGCAGAGCTGTGTCTCTCACATACTCTTGTTCCTCTCTCTGGCTGCTGTCATAAAGCAGTTTTTTTTTACCCCTTCTTGGCTATATTAGCTCAGAGGCACTACCACTCTTGCTGATGGTTTCAGCCTTCGCCAGCAGCAGGTCCCTCTTAGAGGCATCTGGCACTGACTGTGTTGGACACAGGGGAAGCTTGCTAGCGGCTTGTTGCAGAAGCCACCTCTGCTGTCCCCATACTACCAAAACATTGCTGCTCTCATTCAATATGGGGAAATTAGGAAGGAAGAGAAACTGAATCTTGATAATACATATTAATTTCTTTAAGCTTTATGAGAGTTCTAGATAGATGTTGCTTGAAATAAGAGTATCTTTGGCCTATAAATTGATTATTATAAAGAAAAAATGAAAACAAAAAACATATCCAGCAATGTATTTTTCCTGGTACAAAATATTTCTCTTCTTCTTTTTACTCTTCTGAGATGAAGACACCAGGGGAAAAACTTTGAAGACAGTTTATGAATGCTTCACTATAGGGTAATATATAGGGTAGGGTTTCTGCTTAGGAAAGTTTCATGTTAGGAAGGAGGGTTTCTGCCAGCTGTAAATGATTAAATGATATTAGTCTGTTCCTAGCATATTTTTCCTTTGGTGAATTTCAGTAAACTGAAACACAATAATGCTGCCAACAGTCTGTAGAACCTTATCCTTACTTTAGAAAAAATTGCTTTCAGACAATTGCTTTTATCTTGACAACTATGTAACCATGTACCTGAACCAGATTAGTAATGATTGTAATGGCTCAGAAGAGAAATGGAAATAAAAATTATAAATGAAGAAGAGGGCTTTTACTTGATTAGTTAAAATTCACCACTATGAAATACATAAATAAGAGTTTACTCAATGGACTGTTATGTCTCCTTAAGACTTACTCCTGTAGATTAGTGGTTAAGTAACACACAGGTTCGAAAATTAGAGATGTTTTTTTCCTTAAGATCAGAAGAGATATGTTAGTTATATGCATAACTACTATTAGTACTAATGGGAATTATACAACTCAGTGCTGGCAGGGTTATATGCTTTAATAGACATCATATCTTTTTTTTTTAACCATAAAAAATTATAACACTTTAAAAAAACCCTTTTATTTTCCAAAAACCTTGATACATGTCCAGTCAAAACTTAATTTCCCTAAGCATTGGTTTTGGGGGTTGTTTTTGTTATTTTGGTTTTGGGGTTTTTTTTTGTCTTTCAGTGTTTTGTCACTTTCCCTATTTTTGTTTATACATTTGGTAGAAAATCATGTTGAAAGTACATTTTTGAACTGGTACTGTACTTTCATCATTGTTTTTCACTGTCATAAATTAAAAACTTGAATGTTAAATATATATTTCTGTTATTTTAAAACTCAGAGTGTATCAAAATTTTATGGTTTTAAATTAATAATTTCTTTCATCATGATTCAGAAACCATTGTCCTAAGATTTATGCTTATAGATAATAGAGACAGAAGAGTTTAACACATTGTAGGCTTATTTATATGCTGCCTAGAAGAAAAGCATATTACATTCATAGCTTGCCAAATGGGAGAAAAAAAGAAAAATGAAATAAATAGAAAACAATGTGGACAGAAGTAAAAAACTACTGAGTACAGGAAAAATTTTTAGTGTCTCAGACAAGATCTGTCACCTGTCATGGATTATCACTGCACTCTAAGCTTTATTCTGACAGAGAGTTAAGGTTGTCATCAGTTCAAAAAAGCCTGATCATGACACTTAAAGAACAGGAGACCTTTTTTTCACTATTTGCAATCACAGCTCTTTCACTTAGTGTCAATTGACTGAAAGCTAATACCAGTTCATTACGGTTCGACTAAATCTTATCATAATTTTTAACTCTCCTCTTCCAGAACTTTCTGTGATTCCCTTATAATCTTTCTTCACATTTTTTCCCTTTATTGTTACAAGAAGCTACAAATCAGCAATTATGTCAGTGGGGACAGGTTTCTGTTAGTAAATGATTAATAGAGATATGACTTTAAATGGGAAGAGATAATTTGTCTGCCCTGATAACTTTCTCCTACTTTTTCCTATTGTACATTGAAATGTCACAGGAGGATAAGCACAGAAGGTTATATTTCTGGACATGGCAGTAAAAGAATTAGGAAGATACAAATGTTTTGTTGCTCGCTTGGGTTAAACAGTGACACCTGTTAAACAGTTAAACAGTTCACTATTTAAAGGAAGCTTTTAAGAAAGATGGAGGAAGACTTGTTAACAGGGCCTATAAGGACAGGAAAATGGGGAAGGGTTTCAAACTGAAAAGGTTAGATTGAAATTGGACATAAGAAATATTTTTTTTCCCTTTTTTTTTCCCCCCCCCCGCGAGCTAGAATGGTGAAACACTGGACTGGTCTGCCCAGAGAAATTTTGGATGCCCTATCACTGGAAGTATTCAAGGTCAGGTTGAATGCAGATTTGAGAAACCTGATCTATTGCAATATATCCCTTACCAAAGCTGAGGGGTTAGACTGGGTGATCTTTAAAATTTCCTTCCAATCCAAACCATTCCATGATTCTGTGAATCTATCACTCTTTGATTCTATGGTTTATGATTCTATAACTATGGTTCCTGTTAACTCCTTGAGTAAAACATATAAGTACATGTTGCTGACTTCAGTCACATTTTCTTGACAAGTTTTTTCACTCTGTACTAAATCTGGATTCAGTTTAAGTTTGGGAGTCCAACCAAAACATTCTCATATATTTTTATTTGGGATTGCTTTTAATCAGTGAATTCTTTATCCAGAAATAGATTATATGCTCCTTTTTAAGACATCTTTTTGAAGCCACTGGGTTTTGTCAGAGAAAGAAATGCAGAAATTTTTATTTTTCATTAAAAAATGGAAAATCATGGAAGACAAGGAATATCAATTATTTGTTTTCAGTATATTGAATAAAATCACAAAGTGTGCTGTTTGAAGTCCTTTTCTTCTAAAACAGGGAGAAATGTAAATTTAATTCTGCACAGATTGAAATATGTTGATTATATAGAGTACAAAGGATAAGATGAATATTGTTTTTTAAAGCACCCCTTAACACTAAAATATTTTTAGCTTGCCTTTGAGGGTTTTTTTTTGGTTTTTTTTTTGTTTGTTTTTTTTTGTTTGTTTGGTTTTTTTTTTTTGATTGCAGCACAGTAACTAATTTAAGTAAAAGATGTCCACAATTACTATTGTTCTTTTGGTTTCCATATAAAATCTGATCTGTTTCTGTGTATTTGTAAAAGGGGAAGCAATTTGGCCTTGCAAAGAAAATAAATATCTAAGTGCTCTAAGCCAAAGGTAAACACCAAAATGACAACTCTTCAGTATTGCTCAATGTCATTTATGCCTTAGCAACAGCACCACATAAATGTCAGAAAAATCACTGTCCAGTTTTAGTTCAGCAGTTCGAAGGAAATTATGCCTGTAATGCTCGTATGCATATATTAATCATTCTTAACAAGATTTATCAATGGAAATTTAAGCGTAGTACAGTTAATATTTCAGAGATAATGTCACAAAAATAAGGTCTACTTACTACACAAAAACGGAGCTACAATTCAAAACTTTCTCTTGAAATACTCTCAAGAATCATGGTGAATCCATTTAATATGGAGAAACATTTTATGTACATGATACTATCCAGAAAATGCCTAGTTTTTCACAACCTAATCTTCTTCTATTTATTGGTGAAAAACTCATAAATGAGACACTGTCAAGGTGCTTCGTGCCATCTAAAGTATTTCCAGATGGATTTATTTCAGCATGCACACAATTTAGACTTACAATTTGTTTTAAATAGCAAGGATAGCAAGTGCTAAAATCACTTAGAGAGAGTGCATGTTATAAATGAAAAAAGTGACTTTCTCACTGATGAATAACAATTAATCAGTTTGTGCTAATTTTGACTGTGGAGCCAGAGTTAGACCCTCCAATTTTTACTATGGTTACACTGCTCACATGTTCATGTTGAAATTAAACATCAGTTAAACATTCATGTTAGATCTAAAACTTTAAAATGTGCTATAAAATTATATTCTTTTAACTAATCTGTGAATTAAGTTATGCTTTAGAAAAAGAGAAACACCATAGGGACAGTCTAGTGAGCTATATTTAGAAACCCACGTTGAGCGATGACATCACCTAGAAGAGGGAGGACCCAGAGACCGAAACCCTAGAAACAGAGGAGCGATTGGATAAAATTACCCTACCAATGAAACATATAGAAACATAGTCCCTAGACTGGAGCCAACCGGAACAGACTTTTAGGTGGACCCAAGCAATCACCCCAAACCTCAAGGGGGGGACAGTGGGCAGTACTGGGAGGGGCCATAGGGGTTAAGACCTTGTGTCACAAACTGAAGAGCCATGTCCTTGCTCAGGACTAGCTCTAGCAACACTTAGGGCTGTGGGTACTTTACCTTGGGTCTATAGCTAAATTAGCTCCAAGAGTCTCTGATTGCTGTAGCCCAGATAAAATAATTTGAATAAGGGAATTTGACCTGTTAATTAATAAACTGAATTATAAAATCTAAATTGAGTGTGGCCTCATTCCTGGCAGTGGAACAGTCTGTAAGATTTCATTTTCACATTGGAACAGAGGTTTATGTTTTTAAATCAAATTGTCTTTTTATGTGTCTGTCTTTTAGGATTTTAGTGTTTTGACTCCCCCTTCCCCAGCACAGTTAATATAAAAATACGTTTAGAATAACAAGCCTGAAAATATGCTGGTGTTTCATTATCTCAAAATTTTTGAAAGCAGCACTTTTAAGAAGAGCATGAGGTAGAGGTGCCTATTAAAAATGTTTCAGCTTTAGATTTTTCAAGGGAAATATTTTTCAGAACACATTTACAGAACTGTTTTTGTGATTTTTATTTAAATTATGCTTTTTAATTTGACAGTTGAAATAATATACAAAACATGGTAATGATGTGACCCATAAGGTCTTTATTTTTCTGGATTATAGTAATACCAAAAAAAGGTTAAACATACAAGGTGGGGAGTTCATAATCCATAGGAAAAGCTTTTATTTGTAAAAAGCAGGATAATTCATTCTTATAATGTACGTTGTTATAAACTTGAGTTCTATAAGTTACACTTGTTTATATTTCCATCTGGAATTAATTCAGTCTGTTAAATTAATGTTCAAGTTATTGTTCCAGTAGTTGCTGATTTCTTTCACGTTAAAGCAATTCTAGATTTGTCTACATGCAAATATACATGCATGTATACATATTTAATAGAAAGCTCCCCCTACCTGGCTTTTATTTCTGGTATTCTTTCTCTTGTAAGATAAAGCTCAAAGAATTCATATGAGATTCTCTAACTGTCCATAAGAATTTCTGTTTACTTTGTAGAAAACTTTTAAGAGAAGTCTTTAGCTATAAGTTGTAAATCTAAATCTATGACAGGTTGCAAGGATAGAACCATGTGATCAAGAGTTATACACAGAACAGACGTCTCCTCAAAGAACAAAACGTGTTGTGCCTGACACTGATTTATTTTGAGGATATGAACTACCAAAACGCTTATCTAACAAGAAGATATCTGTAAAAGAAAAAGATGTTTTTATTATTAAAGTGAAATACTGAAATGCATATTTGATGGTAATATGAGACAGGAATCACCTTATGAATCATGTAATTTTCAAAATTAAATCCAGTCTCAGAATTACTCTCTTTTAAGAGCTGTCCACATCCAAAGGGAACTATTCAAAGGGAATATTTATATCCAGAATGGTATTGGTAATATGTTCTGGATGTGGCTCAGCAGTGCCTGCACAACATCATGGCTGTTTCTCTAACCAAACTATCTCACACCCAGTGCCAAGGGGAGTAGGCGGGCAAGAGATTGTATGGTGACATAGCTGGGACAGCTGACCCCAACAGACCAAAGGGATATTCCAGATCATAGAATCATTTAGTCCAATTAGTCATTGGAAAAGACCCTTAAGATAATTAAACCCCACTGTAAATCTTACACTACCAAATAGACCACTATCATTTGACACCATGATCAGCAACAAAAGATAATGGAAAGGAGGAAGGAGGGGAGGGGGACATTCATTATAAGGGTGTTTGTCTTCTGAAGTAATTGTGATGTGTACTGAGGCCCTATTTCTCCAGAAGTCTCTGGAAATCACCTGCTGGGAAGAATAAATATTTTTGTTCTATTTTGCTTTACTTCCAAAGACTCTTTGCTTTTTCTCATGAAATTGCCTTTATCTTGTCCTACAAGTCTTTAATCTTTTCTCCCCTGTCATGCTGAGGAAGGGGAGTGATAGAGCAAGTAGGTGAGCAAGTCATGGCCAGCTTGAGGTCAATACACCACACTGTCTTTCCTTATTCCTCTGTGTTGCAGTCTTCCTGAAGAACACTCTCATTCCACAGAATTTGTTGTTTTCTATGTGGATTCCTTCTGACTTTAATATATACTGCTCTAGCTTTCAGAATTACATCAAACTTTTTTTCCCCCCAGTTATCACGCACAGAACCTGACCCTGATGGCATGATTAAAGTTAAAAGTTAAAAGATTGTGCCTTTGGTAAACTTTTCCCTTCCTCCTTCCTCCTTTGCATCCTTTGTATGTGTCTATTTGGGTTCTTTATTCTCTCTCTTACTTCAACCCCTTTCATGTAAGAAATTGAGCCAAGGTGCTCTTATCAGAATTACTCAATGCATCCTTTCACATTAGAAGTGCAGCAAAGTGAGGAAAATAGTCATGTCTAAATGGTCTAACAGAAGAAACAGATTTGGATTAAGAAAAGGAATGAGAATAAAGGATTTTCCATGGGTTGTTGTTTTTTTTTTTTTACATGACTTTGCAATGCCGTTTTCTCTGTGCCATGTTTTTCTAATTCTCTTTAGATCTTCACAAGTTTTCTTTTTGAGCTTGGGAGACTGATGAACAAAGATGATATCTTTGTACTAATACACAGCTTGGAAATTTTCAGTAGAAAAAACTTGGAAGAGAATGTGCTATTACAGCTAATCAGGAGTTTAACATATTTACTGTACAAGAACTTTTTATATAGTCAGTGATTATTTTCATAGATTCTTAGAAATACACCTTCTTATTTTTTCTAATTGTTACATAAATCTTTGAATGATTAGCAAAGCCTGCCTTAGTTAATCAGTTACACTCCTAGACTAAATGTTTATAAATAAATATCTTCTGATTTTGCTGATCAGGCCCCATTATTAAACTGAAGGAAAGATAACAGAATAAATATTTGTTCTCGATTCTTGATTCATTCTTACCTTGTTTTTTACTAGACAGCATGTTTGCACCTTGGTTGCTTGAAAAAATAACACCAGTATGAAATAAGATAATTTGATGAAAATAGAAGAACAACTAAATGATGTACATGAATATTTATAGATACAATTACACACACACATATTTACACACAAAAATCAGAGAAGTCTGGTACAATGGAGATGATCCTTGCAGTTCTTTTCTTAGAATCTCACCACAGTTATAATATTAATTTCAGTAATACTGAATTAACCTCATGAATTAATTTCAGTTCTTCAGTATCTGAACGATTAGTTTCTGTAATGCACTATAACTACAAATCAGATATATGTTTTGTCCACGATCCCATGAAAATAACTAAATTGCTAACTAATAAAATACTAATTAATATAATTAAATTAAACTTGTGTAGATAAAGCCTTAGCCTAAGGCTTGGAAACAAATTCATGTTTTGCCTGTGTTAGAACAATTGCAATTTTGTGGAAGTCACAAAACACTAAAAGTAAAGACTCCTACTTAGTAGGAACTCTAGCTTTTTTTTTTTTTTTTTTTTTTTTTTTTTTTTTTTTTTTTTGGGTGGGGGTGGTACATGCTTATACCAAGAGGAATTTGGAAGCACTCTTAGGTCCTAGGATTCCCACACGATACTGTAGGACATTCAGATGAAAAGTTGATTTCACATTGAAAGTTAAGTATCAGATCTATCCTTCTCAACATTAAAAGCAAATCACTACAGCTTGTAAATTAGAATTAAACTGACCCACGCCTTAACTTCATATATTCAAAATCATACTTAGAATGGAGATATATCAAACCATAAAATTGTTGCTCCCATTGCTATTACATTTAGCTCGTTAGAATATATTTCTGTCATTTTGAGAATTTTGTAAACCTATTCGTGGTTTAGCATAGCTTGGCTTTTTGTTAAGGACAAATCCATTAGACACGGAAGTGATGTTTTTGCAAGAGGTTGCAGACAGCTTCCTCTAGACCCAACAAAACCAATCAACAGGCTACTTTGAATATTGACAACTCTGTTAAGCCACTTAAGAAGCTTGTTACACTTCTGAGAACCACATTTAAGTAGGAACAAACGCTGGGAAAGCTCTTTCTTCTGTCTTTGGACGGGTAACTGGGATGCCCGTGCAGCCTGGTGGGCCGGGCCACGGCCCTGCTCCATCATGGATCAGCCAGGTCAGTCCCCTGTGCAACGGCACAGGGCCAGGCCAGCCAGGAGAAAGCCACTCCGGAGCCACAAGCAGCTGCGCAGCTGAAACTCCCCCCACAACTGAGGCTGGGACCGCACAGCTGAAATTCATCTGGCAGAGATCATGTGTGTTATGGTTTGTAGTTTCTGGCAATGGCATGGCAAGCCGCAGCCTTCCCAGAGAGTGCAGCGGGGCTTTCTTGGGGAGAGCAGCTGTCCCACTTCCCATAGCCCCTTCCAGGCGGCCCCACGTGGCTCCGTCTAGCTCTCAGCTTCCACAACACGGTGGTGATAAAGGAGGCAAGAAGGCTCCCCGCATGGGGACCTCAGAGGATCTTTATTCACATGGTCCCAAAGACAGAGAGAGCGAGCACATGGCATGGCCTTGTATTTTATATGGGGATGAGGGGGGGCAGAAAGAGCACATGGACTAATGGTCTCAGGGCACAGGGGCAGTACATGGGTGGGACCTTGACATATAAGGGAAAAAGGGGCAGGGAAATCAATGGGCAGGCAAACAGAACTGGGGTATATTTGCATGGTAGAACAATGCGTCCTGGGAGGCTTCACCCTAACCTGGGAAGATCTCTCAGGGTCTGTCCCTTTATGGGTGTCAGTGACTGAAAATAGTTTATGCTTCCAAACACTGATAAAAAGTTTTAAAGAACCTACTACCACAGAAACCTCCTTGAAGAACTTTGGACTGTAAGTCGAATTGGTGATTGGATTAAAGGAAACACATTGTTCAGTCACCTGAGGCTGAGGGAAATGTATGCATCCACAAAACGCCAAAGTCTCCAGCTGCCATCCCACCTGAGTTTGGGGTGGGGGAGAACACAGCTCACAGAAGCCAGGTTTACACAGCCTCCCCCCAGCCGAGGGGAGAGAAGGAGGTCTCGGGTTCATGGCGTAACCTCTGGTGAGAGGCAATAAACACCCATCCTCCGATTACACAAACTGGCCCAGCTGTGAAACCCGCAACCCCACAGGATCCACGGGACATTCATATGAGAGGCTTTGCCCCATAGGACTGCAGGAGATGCAACAGACCCAGAGTCTGCTGTAAGAGACTGTCCCCTCCCCAAGCCCGGCTATGCCTGCCTAGCCTGGGCGTATATACCCATCGGATTCTGTGCTTTCTGGGGGGGACCTTCACCACCAAGAAGACCAGCAGGAGAGGATCAGTGGAACATCATCGGGATCCATGGAGTGGTGATATTTTCCTTATTCTGTCCCTGTCACTCTCTTTCTGTCCCAGGTAAGATTAACCCCTTCAGTGCTGTAAGATTCCTCAGAACAGATGAAGCCTTCAGACATCAATCCTGTCCTGAGTCAAAGGAAATGGAAGAGTGAAGGCACAGGAAGAAAACACCATAGAGACACCAAAGTCAGTGAAGGAGGAAGAGCTGAAGCCCAGAGAGAGGAGAAAGAGGAGATGCTTCAAACCTAGAAGCTGAAATTCTTTTGTAAAGCTATTGTGATGAACTGTGATGCATCAGAGAAGCCCTTGTAATTTCATGAAAAAAGCATGGGGGGGTGGAGCATTTAAACCGCAACCATGAGCAAAGGTACCCGTGCTGAAACAAGCAGCTGTTGAAGTAGCTATGATCTAATGAGAAGCTCGAGCAAACAGAGATAGGTGATGAAGAGCTCCCAGGGAAGAAGAAGACCTCTGTTCCCAGAGATGAAGATGATCCCAGAGACAGATGAAGAGACTCTTTGCTTTTGAACAGCTTATCCTTAAAATGGTACCCCATTAGCTAAAGATTGAACCCTCGAAAACAGCTGTGGGGAAAGCTGTACGTTGAGGGAAGGGACTTCCACATGGCAAGCAGAGAACCGCCCCAGGTGGCTGTTTTGCTGTGACGTTGAAGCCATGAGAGAACTGTTTCTTGTGGAGAAGTCCCCATGGCCTAGCAAGAGATACTGCTCTCCCTAAGTGAACTGAAGAAAGACTATTATAGAGGTGGTAAGCTGACTGCGAAATCCCAAGTTATGTCTCTTTACATTGTCAGTGGGAAAAGAAAGAGGTGGGAGGAGGAAAAGTGTTCTGAAAGTTTATTCTGACTTTTACTATTGTTTTCTTTTTAGTTCTGTTAATAAAGCTTTCTTTATATTCTTGTAAGTTTGGAGCCTGCTTTGCTTTCTCCTAATTCTTATCTCACAGAAGGAAAATAAGTAATAGATTGCAAACTAAACCGCTACAACCTATCTTTAGTACTGATGATTGACTTTATTTTTTATGTCAAGTTTTACTGGGAATCCAGTGAAGAACTTGAATAAGTAAATAGGAACTGAAATTCAAATCATTCTACTTTTCAAGGAAGGGGATAAAAATATCGACAGCATAAAATGAAAAAAAGGTAAAATACAATAAAATACAGTAAGATAAATAAACTAAAAAAAGTATGAAAAATGTTGAAATGCACTATTTTGTTGTTAATTATTGAGAAAAGTAAAGGTGGATAATGGTGTAACTATTTAAATTCTTTAGCAACAAAGAGACAGGGTTCATTAGGAGAACATGCCTTAGCCCATGGCCAATGATCAAATTCTATTAGAACATTCTGACTGAAGCCTTTAAAAACTTAAGAAATTTGTGTATTACAAATGCGCAAAATCAAGAAAAAATATTTGCTTAAAAAAAAAAGGAAAAGAGGTAAATGTAAAGAATAAAAACAAGGACTTTGTGAGAAAATGGGAAAATAATCTCTTTGCACTGGTAGTTGAGATATTTTCCTCTCAGTGAGCACAAAGTTCATAAGAAATCTGAATTTTTACATATATTCCCTCAAACCCAGTAAATTATTTCTCCCATACCCAATCAGTAATTTCTCCTTTAAAAAATGTTTGTGAACTATGTTGAGAATGAACTGAATGATGAAATTAAACCATTTCTATGATTACGGTACACATACTGATTCATGAGTGATACTTAATTACATGAGAAGGGGGCAAAAAAAACTTTTGTTTTTTCATACGAGCTGATAATCATTTTGTTTTTCCAGTTCTTCCCTTCATTCTGCCAGCATTCTTCCTTAATACTATCTAGCCTATTCTTTCACTTTTTTTCCAAACAAGTATACTCCATCATTCTAAATGAGTTCCAACTTATTTCCAAATGTCTGATTTTTCTTTTTACTAATGATATAGAGCCTGTAGGTTTACAACTGTGAGGCACACAGTGTGCATATGGGAGAAGGATATGTAGTCACAGTGGGATTTTTTTTGGTATGTATTACATGGATCTTTCACATACAAAAGAGTCTTATCAAAGACTCTTCCTTTCTTTTAATAAAGAATGCTTGGGAAATTATGGCAATTTTACATGCTTCAATGACCATTTTTTTTTTCAAGCACATTACAAAATGTACGCTTTATTTAGAAAAAATAAGTGACATTCTCTGCTTCTCAAAATTCTAAAAAGTTTTGGCATTCGCAGTTCCCGCAGATAATATTCAAAGTATATGTAAAAGTATAAAACTATAGTTTCTGCTCTGATTTCTGCATATTTTTAATTCATATTTTTTGCAGGCAGTGGAATAATAGTTATTTCACTATAGGAAAAAAAATAACATATCCTGTATACAACTGAAATACTTTTTTTTTTATTATTGAAAGAACCGAATACAATAAGCTCATTTAATTTTTATGTGGTAAGAGAGAGATTTTAAGGTGGCTGTTATGAGTTTTCAATATAATTTAATGTCATTTTGATATAACTTACAAGAATGTTGTCAGGTCAAAACAGAGTTTTTATTTTTTCTTGTCTCAATGCAATTCATTTTAATACCTCAGAAACAGAGTAGAAAAAAGAAAGATAAAATCCTGAGTCTGAGTGTCTTAAACCATTTCTTCAGATACCGTACGCCTGCTGTTCATCCTCGGGGTAGGGCCAGGAACAGCGCTGGGGATGTCCCATCTAGAATGTGGGCTCTGATACAGCTGCTGTGGTGCTAAGTAGAAGGGATGCAAGAAAATGCAAACATACTTTGTTGCACCCAGGATGAGAACAGAAGATAAACAACATCTCCTGAAAGAGTTACAAGAGTCAACAGCATGAGTTGAATAACAGTAGGAAGGAAGGAAGGAAGGAAGGAAGGCTAAGACAAGACAGAAGCAAGGAGGTAAGAAAATCTCACAGGAGGGCTTTGGGAGCAAGAGAATTTCCTGCTCTTGACAAAACTGTTGAGAAAACATTTGTGATTCTTGAAACCGAGAAGGAGGAACACTCAATTCTGCATGACTGAATAGTTTTGTTTGGGTTTTTTTCTGTTGGTTTTGGTTTTGGTTTTGGTTTTG
>VYZQ01034283.1:0-22971 GCA_013400655.1 Mystacornis crossleyi | reverse complement strand
TGAACAACCCCACCTCTCTCAACCTGTCCTCATAGAACAGTTGTTCTATCCCTCCGACAATTCTTGTGGCCTTCCTCTGAACCTATTCTAACAAGTACTTGTTTCTCTTGTACTGAAGATCCTGGAGCTGCACACAGCACTCCAGGTGGATTGTCACACAAGTCTTCTCCACTCAGTCTCTGACCTGCCCTACAAAGCACCACTGCAAATGACTCTGAGAGGAAGCCCCTAAGATTCCCCTGTCCTGTAACAGAAGAGCACTTTGAAGGATGGACAGAGCTTCACTATGGATTCATATTTATTTTTACATGAATATATGTATATACACACACACATATATATGGAACTTACTCATACAAGAGACAGCCATCCAAATTTATTTTTTTGTTGCATCCCTGGAGGAAGAATGTGCTGTTGAACTGTTTTAGCTACTGCTGTCCCTCAGATTGTACCTGTAATATTCTGATAGGAGCTACAGATACTGACATCTGCTGTTTCTCACTGCTGCCTTGTGAAACGTTTGAAACAGATTCAAACAAAACCTTTTCCAGGCANTTTCAAAAAAAAAAAAAAAAGTATCTCCACTTGTCAGACACCAAACAGAAAGCAACATCAGATGAGATCTGAGGAGTCTGAAACTTCTTATGAGACTCACAGGCAATTGTTCTGTGACTTGTTAGGCCATGACAAAAAGGATGTAAAAACATTTTGCTGAGTAGGCACAGACAGCCATGTTCAACTCTAACCATTAGCTAGGTCTCAAAGGGATCTTCTCATGCTGCAGCTTGAATCCCTACAAACTCTAGGTAAGGAGCTCATGAATCACAGGGAACTGCAATTTACCCATTTTGTTCGGTTTTGGTTTTTATGTTTGTTTTGACCAAGAAGAAGCATTTGTCACCTGATGGGGAAGTTACTGGTAAAAAGTCATTAACACTTCTTGTTATCCATTTTGTCCCAGTGAGTACATTCCTGTTCTTGTGATGAATAACTAAGCCTAAAGGAAATGCAGTAACCTAATTCCCACTTGCTGTTAGAAATTTACAAGGTATCATACTACCTTAAAAGACTACCTACTTTAAAAGAAGGCTTGAAAATTGTTTTATTTTCTGAGAAATAAAATTAATCCTCAAAGGCATATAGAATTCAATAATGCCGTAAGACACTATTAATTGTACAACAATTTCATTAAAACATTGTTTGCTTCAAGGTTAACCACTAAGAAATATATTCTATCCAGTGAATTACATTTTAATATACTTACTTATGTGAATATAGTTGGCAATCTTTTAAGGCACTTTTCAGTTGTGAGTTTTACATTTCAACTCTTCCCTATTTCAGTTAAATATGACTTAATTAAAAACAACTCTAAGGAGTTAAAAATTCAAATCATTTAAATGATACATCTCACAAAGCAAACAGAGTTTAATAAGAAGAATCTTCTTTTGGGTGAAACGTTTTTAATACTTGTAGAAATAATTGATGTTGGTGGAATTTTGATATCAGTAGACCTCTAGTGGCTATTACAGTAATTGATGGTTACATTATATTTTTAAAAAACAAATATGCTCTTCAGAAAACAAAACAGGAAAAAATCCACAGAAGCAACACTGCAGCAAAATGTTATTAGAGTAATTAACCCATGGTAAATGCCTACATAATTTCACAACTCTTATCCAGTGAGTAGACAGAGACCTGGTTCTCACTGGTTTTAATAAAATTATGCAGCTAAATACCTTTGCAAATTTAGTCATCAAAACCTAATTCTGTATCAGCAATGGATGTTTTAAAATTTTCTGAGACTAATTCATAAATATTTGCCAAACATCCTGAGGGACCTATTTACAGATCAAGTCCTAAAAGGGACAGGAAAGCACTTCATGGCTCCCCAGCTGGGCCATGTGTCCTCACTCTGCCCACACACCCCGCTTGGAAAGACCTCAGACCTGCAAGTCAGAACGGGTCTGCAGAGGGCTTGGGACAATCCCCAGTCTGGACTGGGAGCTGTGGGACAGGAGGACATTGTCACATGGTGTAGCTAGCCATGACTCCAAGCTAGTCATACGTAGAGCCAGACACTGTCAGCATTTAGTAAAATATCCTTTTAAATGATTTTTCATTCATTTTGGCTAAACTGTCACATTTCAGTGCCTATCAGCAAGTGTAAAGCAGATAGGATCCCCTGTGGTGATTTAGTAAAGGAACCAGTAAAGGGCAAGCCTCAATGACCTTTGAAAAATCAGTCTACATTAGCTTAATGCAATCTGAAAGACACGGATCTGATGCCTGAATAAGGGACACTCAGCTCTAAAGCTGAAGCTTTTGCTCATTTAATTTGCTTATTTAAAGTTTTTGTCATGACATTACATTCCCCTACATTATCTGAAATGCCGTTCAGGTGCTTGGGTATACTTATATTTGCGGTTTTTATCTTTCCCATGCTGCTCAATATGAAGGAGTCAGATTTTCCACAAAATGCAAAAAGGCAAAGAGGACAATCTATATGAATATATCTGAATATTAGCCATCTTATCCTTCCTGCCCATGTGACTAGTTAAAAGGCTTTTGTGATATTTAGGCCTAACAAACACATAATGGCTTTTACAGATGGTATTAGCTATCTTTTTCTCTCAGGGAATGAAGGGGGTTTATCTCCTAAGAAGAAACACTTAGACTTATATAGTATTAGTAAGAAAGCAGTATGAAAATCAAAATCTCATTGCCTGAGGGCCTCCCACTTGCCCATTTAAGAGACTCCACTTTAGGTAGTTTTCTCAAACTATTTTTTTCAGATATATTTTAGATTCAGAGTAGCTGTCTCCCTCACATAGCAGTACATCTTCACACTAAGTCCAAAAAACTCGAAATCAAACTTGTTCAACAGGTTTCTTTGTGGCCTCCTTCATATGCTAGTGAAAAAATGATAAATCATATATACAATCTGAAAAGTCAATTCTTATTTAAAAGAAAACCATGTCCACCTGTGCATGAAATCTACTGCTTTCTGAGGGACCTTTGTGTCCAGGTGACTTTCATAACTTAAAAGGGTCACAGAAATGTGATTCTGCACCCCCTGTGTAGGTTTAGAACCTAAACAGCATCTAGAAAATATCTTCTGTTCGCAACCTTGCACATATTCGGGTACACTAAGACAGAAAATGCACACTGTCAAAAAGGTGAACGTTTAACATGCCACAGGGCTTTTAAAAAGAATTGAAGGCCTTCTTAATCAAAGGCAGATTATTTGAATGAAAGAAACAAACACAGTGGAAATGAGTCCAAAGAGATATGAATACACACAAGGAAGTGCAGTGATGTAAAATACATGTGCCAATGCAAAAATCTCTCCCCTCAGGGAACATCTTCCAGCACACACTCATTGAAGCTATTCTTGACTGATTATCACAGGCTGGGCAGTTCAAAAGAAGGAGTTTAAAACATTTGCAGCTAAGCATTCGTATTTTCAAAGAGGTCAGCAGACTATCTCTTGGCAGTCTATGTCCAATAGCTATCTATTCAGATAGGATGCCTTTTCATTATCAGATCAACTCTTCGCCTGAGGATGTTGCCAAACTTGTTAATGGTAAGTTTAGCTAAGCAACCTGTGCACTGTTTATTATTATTTAATCTCTATTAAAACAGTACGTTCCTTTCTCCACCAAACGCAGGATGTATATTGTGCATAAATGAGAGGTGCTTACAGCTCAGAGGATTCTTGACACATCCTGCCAAGACAAACATTCATTCAATCATTCAATCAGCTAAAATTCCTATTCCTTACCCTGCTCTTCCAAAGCTTCCTCAGAGCTGGAGGCTGGGGAGAGCCCAGCCTTCCTGGATAACCTTCAGGTCTTCCTGTATGTCCCTGGTTAGCGTCTCTTTGAAAACAGAGCACTGAGAATCCACACAACAGGGAACAGCTTCATTCAGCTGTGCAAGTAAGGACACAGGTGCCTCTACCTCAGTATGAAGTCAAGAGAAGTGGCAAACTCAACGGAAAGGGATGAAGTTTGAGCCCACTTTCATATGTGTTTGAATTAGTCCTGAAATGGAACAAGGGTCAGAGTGTCAGCAGCTCCCATTTGAGAGACAATAATGAAAGGTTGTGTGTTTGAGGCATTTTCTGGACTCAGCTGATACTGAGGGGACTCCAGCCCAAGGCAGACCCTGCAGCAAACTGAAAATTTGGAGTCAGAGTAACTGGTGAAACTATTCCCTATTGTTTCTGCTGCTAAACTCCTCTCCATGTTGCAGGGTTCATCAGCACTTTTCAACTCATTTAAAATTCATTTTGGCTAAAGATATGGATGTGCAATCCATAAGGCCCCAACACTAGCTAATAAAGACCAAGAAACTGGGCTCAAGATTAAACATCACTTTTTTAAACAAGGACTTTAAAAGGGTTCATTGATGACCATATTTATAGCAAAGAACAAAGGAACTCGGTGCCTTTCTGTGTATCTGCCAAGGCCTGCCTGCACCCGATCTATATAGGTATAAGGAAAAACCCAAAAGCAAGGCCTCAGCCCTACCTTGAAAACATTAACAACTCACAGCTTCCCTATAGCTTTTTATGTAATCATGTCATGAAATCAGCGAGCTCTTGCCAGAGAGAAAGCTTCTAGCCTCTCCTTCCTGCACAAATGTGTCACCAAAAGTGCCTGTCACACTTCAGGCTGAGCTGTAGCAGGAAGAAAAAAGGGTTCCTACTTCAGATACCTTTGGCCAATCCATATGTTCTACTCATTCTTATATTTGGCATGTTTAGGGAATCTAATTTAGAGTAGTAAAGACTATCTCACAAGATGTAGGTGGATCTTAAAATATCCTCCAGATTTCTGGCTTAGTGTAAAAGCTGTTCCTCTTTAATATCAAAGGAGAGGATTTTTTGAAAGAAAAATATATTATAAATATAGTCAGTGCTGAATCAGTGTGAACATCCAAGGGAAAAAAACAAAACAAATACAAATAATTTTCAGTGTTCCATCCTCTCCTTCTGAAAACTGGTCACATTTCATTAAGGTGTAGTTGAGATTTAAGGCGGAATTTTTTCCACTAATTCTACAACTTATTCCCAACAGAGCTTGTAGTTGCCATAAATTCTCCATCATCTCTCTTCATTCTTGTGAAAGGAATATGACAGTAATGTCCTCCCTCTTCTTTACTCATTCACCAGAGTTTCTGGAACACATTACTTGCAGCCATCGATACATTCCAGCATCACCAAACTGGAAACTCAATTTATTAAACCACGTGGTTTGGACTTTTCTTTCTTTCAGAGCATGCAAGGTATGTTCTGGCCTTCAGACACACTGCTTCTTCTGTCATGAAGCAAGTTCTGATACCTCCAGCTTCTAAATAACATATATATTGCCGTGACACAAAGCAACAGACATTCTTCATCTGTCCAAGTCCCTTCTTCTGACAGAAGACCCATCTTCTGTCTTGCCTCATTTCCCCAGCTCCACTAGCCTTCTGATATATCTAGAGAGATGGGAGAGTAACCTCTCTGAGCTGTGCTATCTCTGCTAATAGCTCTAAACCTTCTGGATTAATGATGCTCTGAGTCACTGGAAAAAGTTGTCACTCTTGTTGTATGGATGACTACATTTAACAAAGACAGTAATATTCCTCCAAATGCTCCCAATTAAAAATGCTGCCTTTAGTACTACTACTTCGAACAATAAAACTACTGAATCAGACCTTCAGTTTAAGTGCTTAGGCAAAAACTCTCAGATTGCTTTGAAAAGATACTCCACATGCAGAGGGTGGGTGGAAGAGGTGACAGCAACCCTTCTGGAATGCAGACAGTATAACAAGGCATGCCACTTATGCCACGTTACTGACTTGCTGGTATTCCAAAACAGATTTTGTTATACTGAAATCACACAGGTGCTTACCACAAACATCTGTGTGGTTTCTTCACCATTTGAAGATGAAAACAGATAGCAGGCAGACATCAACAGGCTTGCTTTATTTCCACTGCACTTCAGACTGAGGTATTGTGCTAATAATGAATAAAGTTAAGATCATATTTTTCATTCTTACAGGGATGCCCTGACAACTATCAACTGCCACAGAAATTAGTATTGTAAACAGAAAATAATACCTCTTTTTAAAAAAGGTTAGGACCTCATTTGCTATTAACCATTGTAGGCCCACTGAGAATATGATGCAAGACATCCAAATTTGCCTGCACTGACATTTTCCTTTCACACACTGGCAGGTAATACTCTTTTAAACAGCTTCTTCAGGGAGCGACTAGAAGAGAACTAGCAAACCTTCACCAAGAGCAGTGGTTTAAAAGGCACCAATGGCAGAAGAGTGCTCCCTCTCCTGCTACTTCTCTGCAGGAGTCAGAGGTCTAACTGCTACTCATGCTTCGGCCAAGGCCATCTCCACTGACTCTCTTCCTGTCTGTCAGACAATTGTTTGGAAAACCGCTTTTCCTTGCTGCTAAAACTGACTTTCTCATCTCATACTCAGAAACAAGCATGAAGATAGACCTTTCCATTTTCTCTACACCAGTCCATTCTCCTCAAAGGACATGCCTTTCAAACACAGCATCCTATCCTTTAGTACCATACTCCTCTCCCATGATGTAGTTCAGCTGGCAAATAAGCAAAGATGAAGTACTGAGGAGAAGTATTTCAGACTTCCTTAGACTGAGAACTAAGGACTATTATGAGAACTGTTTCTCTCCTGTTAAAATCCACACCTTACAGACAAAAAAAGCCTCAGCATTTTTCCCCAATAAATACATGAACTTGTGAAAAAAAATTGTTCCTCATCACCTGACACCAGTGCACAAAGCTTTTTACTCCAGAATTCATTTCCTTCTCAAACTGTCTTGATGTTTAAATGATAGCAGGAGAAAAAAGCCTTTTGACAACAAAGGCAGACAAATGAAAGGTGGTAGGAGGAAGGAAGCACCTCCTGATCATATTCCTGTAGCAAGAATATCCAGCTCTAAATTATTCAACCCACTCTTCAATTTTGGGACCTTTCATGACGCTGCTACCTTATTGGCTGCCCAGAGAGGCGTGGCAGGAAAAAAAAAAAGTTCCACATTAAATGATCCAGAAATCTCCTTTCTTTTTTGACGGAGGCCTTATGAGTTGGGGTACATGTGTTCTCACCTTGATTAGTGCAACCACAGAAATAAAGGGTGATTTGAGTTGGAACAGACATTGAGACCAGTCTAGTTTCAACACCCTGCNTACACACACACATATATATGGAACTTACTCATACAAGAGACAGCCATCCAAATTTATTTTTTTGTTGCATCCCTGGAGGAAGAATGTGCTGTTGAACTGTTTTAGCTACTGCTGTCCCTCAGATTGTACCTGTAATATTCTGATAGGAGCTACAGATACTGACATCTGCTGTTTCTCACTGCTGCCTTGTGAAACGTTTGAAACAGATTCAAACAAAACCTTTTCCAGGCACACCAAAACAACACGAAAGCGAGACATGCAACCACAAGAAAGGGTTCATCAAGTACATAAACAACAAGCAGAAACAGAAGGAAAATACTGGCCCTCTGTTGAACAGGAAAGGTGAATTAGTCACCAGTGACGCTGAAATGACCAAGGTTCTCAAGATTTCCTCACCTCTGCCTTTACCCACACTGTTGGACCTGGCCTTGGGAACAAAAATCCAGGTTGATGTAAACACAGTCGCACTAACTGTAAAGGAAGATTTGGTGTGTGAACGATTACAGGAGATTAGCCCCTAAAAGTCAGTGGGTTGTGACAATATCCACCCAGGGGTGTTGTTAGGAGAACTGGCTGACGTTGTGAGACCACTCTCCATAATTTTTGAGAGGCCTTGGAGATCTGGGGCTGCCCCAGGAGACTGGCAGAAGACTAATTCCACTCCCACCTACAATAAGGTCTTAAAGGAGAACTCAGGAAATTATAGGTTCCTCAGTCTTTCTTCAGTCTCTAGTAATGTTATGGAACAAATCCTCCTAAAGGCTATCTTAAGTCAGATGAAGCAAAAGATTCAGAAAAGCCAGTACAGATTCACCAAGGGCACATTGTACTTGACAAACTTGATCACTTTCTACAACAAAGTAGCCTGTTCACTTGATGTGGGGTGAGGAGGACAATGTCTACCTGGATTTCTCCAAGGCTTTTGGCATGGTTTCCCACAGCCTCCTTCTGGAGAAAGTGATGCGTTATGATGCAGACCTGGCCCATGGTGGGTGGAGATCTGGCTGACAGGCTGCACCCAGAGGGTGGTGGTGAACAGCTCCTTTTCAAACTGGAACCTGCCAGAAGTGGGGTCCTCCAGGGATCTGTGTGGGGCCCAGCACTGTTTAATATCATCACAAATTATTTGGAAGATGGGATCAAGTGTACATTGACAAAGTTTGCCAATACCAATCTGAGTAGGAAAGCGGGCATTTCAGAAGGGAGAGCCAGACTGCAGGAAGACCTGGATAAGTTAGAAGAGTGAGCTAACAGGAATCTTAAAAAGTTGAACAAAGACAAATGTAAGGTCTTGCACCTGGGAAAATATAATCCAGGTGTGCAACATATTATGGGATCTACCCAGGGGTTGAGGACCACTTCTGCAGAAAAGGACCTGGAGGTCCTGGTGGAAAACAACCTCAATATGAGTGAGCACTGTGCTGCTGCAGCAAAGTAAGCCAGCAGGATGTGCTGGGCCGTGTCAACAAGAGCATCACCAGCAGAGATACACTCTCAGTGCCTGTCAGACTGCACCACGAATACTGTGTGCAGTTTTGGCTCCTGCTATATAAAGAAAGATGTGAAAAGGCTGGAGACAGTACAGAGAAGTGTCACAAAGATGATCAAATGACTGTGAAGCCTGATGTGTGAGGAAAGGCCAAAAGAATTGTGTTTGTTCAGTTTTGAGGAAAGAAGGTTTAGGGTAGACCTTGATGCCATGCTCCAGTATTTAAAGGATAGCTACAAAGAAGATAAGGACTCTCTTTTTTACAAGGAGTCACATGGAAAAGATGAGGGGTAATGGGTGCAAGCTACTTCTGGGGAGATTCTGATTAGATACAAGAAGAAAATTTTTCACAGTGAGAACAATCAGCTGTTGAAATAGTTAAGATGCAGCTGAACAGGGTGTGGGACCATGTTGTATAGACCATACTTTTGCCAAGAAAGGTTAGAACAGATGATCTTTGAGGTCCCCTTCCAACCTGACATTCTGTGATTTTACAATTCTATGAGCTCTGCTTTTTTCACCTCAGAGATTCACGAGTATTGGAATGTATACTGCTTTGGTTGGATTTCGCCTTCACAAAATTGCCTCTTTAAATATTCAGGCCCATGGTATTTCTGAGCTCTCAGAGACTATCTCTAATTAGAGTACAGGAAAAAGCATGCTTAAAAACAGGTTCCCATGCCATCAAGCTCTACCTCTCTTCAGTGATCTCTTCACTTTATTTAGAAATAGACATCTATATAAAGATACATGTGTATATTTGTGATAAGAGAAATATAGATTTATAAATATGGGTATAAAACCTACAAAGAGAATCTAGTCATGGTAATAGATACATCTGTGTAATCTTGAATTAGATTTATATTTGTTTCATATTGTGTAACAAAATATAAAACTGGGCCAACATAAAACTCAATGCTAACTTTATTTTTAATAAATGCTGCTGGAAAAATAACCTTGGCAAGTTCAATCTCAGCTACTCCCTACGCAGCCTTCCTAATCCTCTGGTCTCTGGATTTTTCCTCAGAACTGATTTCTGTTCACATCTGTGTGTACAGACAGGGAGAAAGAAATGGAAAGGCGTCCACCGCATACTCACATAGGAAAGCAGAATAAGTAAAATTTTCCTGCCTTGAAGGGTGCTGAAGGGGGAAAGTTTTCACTCTGAGTAGGAATAAGGGAGGAGGCCAGAGAGTGGTTTCTCCTCATTTTTTCAGTCAGGTTCAAGGTGTAGCTAATTGCAGCATTCCCAAGAGGTAGTCAAACAGCGTGGGAGATTAGATTTCTTCCTGACCCACAAGACAGAAATATTTTTAAAGAAACTCCTTATTATTAAGAGAAATTCATTCTGCAAGGCAGAAAGAGTTCAAAAACAAAGTAGTTATTTCTCTCCTATCTGTATACACATTAAAAGAACCACAGATACTGGTGCTGCTAGCATCTGCTCTCTCCCTCGTGTGTGTGTACTGCATGATCACTTAGAGCTGGGATCTTTCCGGTCAGTCTGCTCATGCCCAGGCATTAGCCAGATCACAAGTAACACAGAGTCCTACAACATATTTCAGCTAAGAAGCAAAGGGCCATTACAGCATGCTCGGCTGGGCCATGTCAGATTTGGGATATCCCTGTTGTCCTTCTGCCCGGAACCATATTGCAGAATACTTTTCTCACAGAGGCTCACATCAAGCACCTACAAAAAACAGCAGATGCACTAGAAGGCCTCAAATCTAGCCTAAAGGAAAAAAAAAAAAAGCCATAAATTGAACAGATCTACCATGCAGACTAGTGACTTGCATCTGGGAGAGGGCAATCCTGGTTGTGTGTACAGACTGGGGAATGAGATGCTGGAGAGCAGGGCTGCAGAAAGGGACCTGGGGGTCCTGGTCACTGGCAAGTTGAATGAGTCAGCAGTGCCCTGGCAGCCAGGAGGGCCAACCCTGTCCTGGGGGGCATCAGGCACAGCATTGCCAGCCGGGCAAGGGAGGGGAGTGTCCCGCTCTGCTCTGCACTGGGGTGGCCTCATGTTGAATATTGTGTGTGGGTTTGGGCACCATAATATTAAAAAGACATTAAACTGTTAAAGCTCATTCAAAGGAGGGTCACAACGATGGTGAAGGTCCTTGAGGGGAAGCTGTATGAGTAGTGGCTGAGGTCACTTGGTCTGTTCAAGCTGGAGGAGACTGAGGGGAGACCTCACTGCAGTCTGAAACTTCCTTGTAAGGGAAAGCAAAGGGACAGGTACTGATTTCTTCATTCTTGTGACCAGTGACAGGACCCAAGGGAATGGCATGAAGCTGAGTTAGAGGAGTATAGTTTGCATATCAGGAAAAAGTTTCTTCACCCAGAGGATGGTTGGGCACTGGAACAGGTTCCCCACGGAAGTGGTCACAGCACCAGCCTGACAGAGCTCAAGAAGCATATGGACAATGCTTTCAGGCACGTAGTGTGATTCTTGGGATGTTCCTGTGAGGGTCAGAAGTTGGAATCAATGATCCTTATGGGTCCCTTCCAACTCAGCTTATTCTACGATTCTATGATTCTATGATTCTATGAACTGGACTACTCAAAACCAGGCATTATGCTGGAAGGGATTTTAAGAAACAGAAAGGACAAATAGGCTACCACTACCCACTCAAGTAAATTTTCTGTGCAGCAGAAGTTCTTCTCAAAAAAACCTGTTCTTCTATGTGGCCATGATAGCCTCAGAGCTGCCTGTAAAAGGCTAGAAGTGTATACAGTTAACTAGGTGGTGAAAAATTGTTTCTCAGAAAAATAATAGTTTTACCATGTCTACCCTTTCCTTTGAAAAGCTGCATTTGAGAAAGCTTCTATTGAAATCAACACTTTATAATGCCAATGGAGATAATTAAGTTCAAGAATCACCATGGAACAGTCTTTCTTAAATTATTNTCCCCACGGAAGTGGTCACAGCACCAGCCTGACAGAGTTCAAGAAGCATTTGGACAATGCTTTCAGGCACGTAGTGTGATTCTTGGGATGTTCCTGTGAGGGTCAGAAGTTGGAATCAATGATCCTTATGGGTCCCTTCCAACTCAGCTTATTCTACGATTCTGTGATTCTATGATTCTATGAACTGGACTACTCAAAACCAGGCATTATGCTGGAAGGGATTTTAAGAAACAGAAAGGACAAATAGGCTACCACTACCCACTCAAGTAAATTTTCTGTGCAGCAGAAGTTCTTCTCAAAAAAACCTGTTCTTCTATGTGGCCATGATAGCCTCAGAGCTGCCTGTAAAAGGCTAGAAGTGTATACAGTTAACTAGGTGGTGAAAAATTGTTTCTCAGAAAAATAATAGTTTTACCATGTCTACCCTTTCCTTTGAAAAGCTGCATTTGAGAAAGCTTCTATTGAAATCAACACTTTATAATGCCAATGGAGATAATTAAGTTCAAGAATCACCATGGAACAGTCTTTCTTAAATTATTGTGAAAAACTTGGCCAGGCTGCTGTTTCACTCTTCGGAATCTACCTGTGCCACTCGCCTTTTAATGCTGTCACCACATTCCTCAGCTGCTAGAGCAAGAAATCATTTTAGGCCCCTTTTTTTTCCAGGGGGTGAATAGAAGCACACTGCTGAATAGCTGATTCAGAGAAGAGAAAAATATTTGTCCTTGCTAAGAGGCTTTACAACATGCGTGCCTTTAATTAAAGTAGGGCATATTTACAGAAGATATAACACTATGTACAACTGCGAGTCTGTGACTGCAGTGTTACAGGAGTAACCAGGGATTATAGCCTGCTCCAGGAATGTAAGATTAACAGTTCCTAGAGAGCGCACGTAACTAGTACAGAACAGCAGAAATGTAGCAGAAAGAAGGAAGATACAGGAACAGACAGAGCTTGGCTAACTTGCTGAATTAGAGCTTATCATCACTGCATAAATTGCACTGATGGTTTTATTAAAGAGACTGTCTCAGTGCCCACATTAACTACTTCAGGATTCATTCAGCTACAGAGTATCTGTTATGAAAACATGCAGGGTGAGACCTTGTTTATACTGGAGTTTATAGAAATTCCCATAATTGATTTCAGTGAGATTTTCATTGCATCTATTTATTTTGGAGATGATCATGCTGGATAAAATGTCTGATCATGCTGGATAAAATGTCTGAAAACCAAGTCACTAAAAGTCAGACTTCTTCTTTTAAACTTGTGATACTAATACAATCCTTGGACAGTTACCTCAGAGGGATATCTTTTAAAAGAAGATGGAGGGATAGCTTTTTAAAATCTTTTACCAATTTTTTTTTTTTAAAACAGACAGAAATCCTAAAATATGTATGCAGACCTGTAAACTAGTCAAAGGCTGTTACTAAGAATTACAACTTCTTTCTACACATGCAAAGAGCCTTTTTAAAAACTGATTTGAAACCACTGGTTGCTTCCATTCACTTTTTAACTCTCTAGACCACCCTGCTGCTCTCACTATTTGTACCAACTCCTTTTGAAGAGGACTTATTTCTTCCATTCCAAGTAATTTACATTAAGAGTTCCCATATCACGTAGTTCTTTCTTGCCATTCTCTCTTTGACAGGTTGCCGCATCAGCTCCATTCAGAAAACCATCCACAGGACACTTAAATAGTGTGACATAACAAACTCACTGTACGTCTTTGCCAATTAGGGCATAAAAATTTTATTATACTTCATTTTTTGATCTTCTTGGAACAGAAAATTTGTGTAACTGAAATGTCATCTCTGTATTTTGTTTTTACAATGAAAAAAAAAAACCCTAGTCCCAGTTTGTATCTCCTAATTTCTTTTCCTATCAAATTAGTAATAGCAATTATCACTCTTAAGATTAGAGTAGTCTGTTGATATCATGGTTTTATTACAGTTTCTCAAAGCAAAAAATCAAATTTTCTAATCAATTATTGCCCCAAAGTCTCTATTACTATTGCCTTATTTAAAAGCTGCTAGTGAATCACATCCTTTTTTTTCTGGTTTATGATCTTATTTAAATCTCCTTACCAGTGTCTACACTTATGTAAAATTCAAATTTCAGAGTACAAAAAGCTAAGCATAGAGGTTTGAACTCCATCTTCCAGTCAGAAGGAACTACTAATTTTACAGAAGTTTATAGCAGGGATCTTGGATGGTTATTAACAAGGATCACTCTGCCTTCTGCTTAGGGAACTCTACCCAGTAAAGCACATAGGACACCAGAACAGCTGGAAGTTCAGTAGAAACAGTCACTAGTCCTCCAAGGATGCATTAAACTGACTCCTTGATTTATGTCATGAAAAAGGAAGCTTGCAAAAACACTGAAGTTAAACTGAAGTGCTGAGGAAAGACTTTCAACACAAAGATGCAACTATCTCCATAAGCAGGAACTTCTTCGTTAGAGACTGATCTCAAGGCAATCATTCTGCTGGAAAGCCACATTCTGGCTGCAAGGCTGGTGCCCTGATGAGTTGTTATCTGATGGAAGCGGAGAAAAGCTTCTTAGAACTGACTTAAGGCATCAATTTCCCTTCAGCTCTTTGCACCTAAGTCTGAAAGTTGTATATTACATAAATTTAGCTTTTATCTTAATTTATTCTATTAGTAATGCCAACGCTTACAACTGAGGTTCTGAACTGGTCTCTCAGCATCACACATAGCTGAGCCAACCAAGGCAATTAAACAGTGTGCTCCTCCACATCTCTTCCCAGAGTGGGTCCGAGTAGCTACTGAAGGCTGTCAGCCTGTCTGTCAGTGTGGAAGGCTGCTCCTGCAGTGGTCAGAACTGGTCAGTGCCCACCTGGCACGCAGCAGTGCAGAGACTGCCTGAGCCTCACACACCTCCCAGCAGGCTGTTAACCAGTCACCAAGTGCTAAACAAACTTGTAAAACGAGTCAGGCTATATTCTAATCTGTGTTGATGCTAAATTTAATTGGTTTTGTATCTTTCTGTCCCCAGTCAGCCTGCAAACCAACTCTTCTGTTTCTCACAATAACCAGGCTATCAGTGTTCACGAATACTTGGAGGACACCACTGGAGTTCAACCTATCCTGAAACTTTCAGGATGATTGCATCATTTCTTCCATCCTGTTATTAAGAAGTGCCAGAGGTGGCACATCCCTCTGCTTCGAGATAACAAATACAGTGATTATCTGGCAACATTAAACCAGTTATTTGAAAACACATCTTCACAAATCTCAGGAAAATATATATATAAACACTTCCTATGTGTTTTAATATTACAAAACACTATATGGCTGGAAAAGTACTCATCCTTTCTTGTAATCAAACTATTCACATTCGGTTAAAAAAATTACTACTAATTTTAAGCATTCAGTATTAAAAATACTTTATCAAGCAAGAAAAGTTTCAAAGAAATTTCCATTAAAAATATCTTTCACAAGACAGCCCAATGTCTCCAGGGCTTTTTCTGTTCAGAAAAAAAAAAATAAATTAACAGCTTCCTTAATTAAAATATAACACAGTGAAGAATCAATGGCTAAATTTAATTTTCTTTAAAGCACATTCTTTTACATTCCTTTTCCTGAAAAAAAATGCTCTATTATATTATTCTACAGTATATGTAATAATAAAAAGAAAGGGGGAGTCAATGCCTAGCATGCATTTTAACAGTAACTGTGAAAAAACCCTCCACCTATGCTATAAGGAAGAAGACAAATTAAATCAAGCAATCTGTGCACATAGCCCCTGCTAAAGTCAATTGGTACATATGAAAGGATAAAATGGATAAAGTGCCTTTACTGGAAAGCAGAACTAAATCTCTGTAGCAGAATGCCCCTCCTTTTTTTTTGAGATTAAAGAGAAATAGGAAAGAACAGCCTGAGAAATGCTACAATAAGGGAAAAAAACAAAGAATATCGACCAAAACCAAGCAACACTTTCAGAAATCCAGCTAAGCTTAGTTACACAGACTTGCATACTGAAACCACTAGATTGCTGATGTAAAAAATGAGTGGCTGTGAATAAAGTGAATGGTCTGCAAGCATTTTATCATTACTTGTGAAAAGATAATTCTAATTTCTCAGCTATTATTGGCTGCAAGTATTCCCTGATGTAATTACGGAGTAATAGCTGAGAACCTGATTGTAACCAACAGTTAGTAGTTTGTTGCTAACAAGGCAAACATGACAAACAATTTTGAGGCAATTATTGTCATTACAAGCCACACTCAATTGTTCAAGGCAAGCGTAATAGAAAGTGACAGTTGTGCAGCTGGGAGGGTGGTGAGGGAAACGAGATTGTTCTCTGGTTGCAACAGACCACTCAGACTCTAGCAGAGAGTCTGCTCAATGCATAATTCATGTTTAATAATATTTTAGTCTCCAAAGAAAATTATAGTATAAGATAAGAAACAAACAGACGTGTCAGAAAAAGAACACAAGTTATTATGAGGTGGAATAAGACACACAGAAGTAACATGGAGCAGGGGGGAGATATTCAGTATAGCCAACTCACAAGATGCTTGCAACTAGCAAATGAAAATACAGTAACTCTCCATATTAAAAGAGTCAGTTATAAAAGCAATCCATTTGCTGTGCTTCAGTGAGATGGGTGGTCATGTCCAAACCCCAGTTTGAGACCATTGTATGATTAGGTAGGTCCAGGAGGAAGGAAGGAGAGCTCTCCACTGAGAAACGTTGATGATTAATTCTGAACAAATTTGAATTGTGTGTGGAGTCAAAGGAAGATTTTCCTCTCTTGTACAATACAAATGCCTCATGTATCAGCTCAGTATTCTGATGACAATGCACACGCCAGCTGCCTCGTCAGCAGCCAGTCCATTAAAATACTTGATTTGCTGAAAATTCCACCCAGCTCTCCTTAACGATGTTAAGAGCTGAAAGTTTCTAACGCAGCTGCAGCGACATTTCAAGCCCTTGCTTAGGCTCAGTAAAATTCATTGTCAGTGACATTGTAGCACTGCTTAAGTGTCATTACAGTGTCACTCGTAGTGCCTTTTGGACCAATAAGGTATCATTTCTAAAGAAGCCATTAAAACACCACTGAAACTAGATTTCCAAAACTCTCTGACTTCCTGGTCATGTTTCACCGTTTTCCTCCTCTTTCTTAAATCGCAGAATCATAGAAGGTTTTGTGCAGAAGGGATCCTAAAAATCATCTAGTTGCACCCCCCTCATCACAGGCAGGGACACCTTCCACTACAATGCATCGGTTTATGCAAATACTCATCCATCAAACCAAATCGGATGAGCTAAATGGCTCCAGGTGTAGCTCCACTGAAGCAAAATAGCGTTACATGCCAGTTTCTCAGGTACACTTTGACTCTGCTTAGGTGAAGATGATACTGATTTTCTCAGACAGAGCAACGTATTATAACTAACTTCCTGTCTAAAGAAACCTCTGTGATTTTGACATGACACACTTCAGCGCAGCCCATAGACTTACTCAGGAACATATATGTGTGACTGCACTGTCTTTTGCTTTATTCAGTAAGAAAGCTGGTGCTTGCAAAAGGTGGCAGAACAACAGCTGCAGAGACAGGAGACCTTTGCTTTTGTATGTCACATCTGTAATCCTTTTCCACTGCCATGAGACAGACAGGTATCTTAGATTTTTCACTTTCAGAAAACTAGTATTTTTTGTTGCACTTTTAGTCATAAGAAGTGAGATTATTGCCCAAAATGTTGCAAATTTCAGTGGCTTGAACAAGACTGCAACATCTGAATATAACATAAAATTGTTAGATCGCCTGGTCCTAGCTCAAATGTAATTTTAAATGGTCTGCCAGTTCACCTAGAAAAAAAATAGTAATGATTTTTCTATCCTCTTTATAAGCTAACATTCTTAATCAGCCCAAACCCTCACTACTAAGCAAAAATTACCTTTTTCTTCAGAAAATAAATGCTTATTAACTTTGCATGTCCAATGTCTTGTTTAAAGTATAAGCATTATAAGCAACTTTAACAGCATTATAGATTTGTTGATATGGATCTAAAAATTGCAAATAAAACCAGTCAAGTCACAAAAAATCACTAAAATGAAAAGGCTTTCTAAAAATATATGAGGCTGCGTCTTGGAAAACTGACAGACTGTTTTTATTTTATTTTTAATATTTTTATTAAGGCTTTATGACTTCATGTGGTAATTTCAGTCTATCCCATACACCACAGAAATGTCAGGTGCTTTGTTTTGAAGACTAGGAAGTAAAGGTTTTTAGTAAAACACATCTAAACTCTCCATATAGTTTGGCTAACCTTTAGTGGGCCTTTACTGAAGTCAAGTGGACTTAAGACCTCATAGAGAACTAGGACATTTGTAAACCTTTCAGTGCTTGAACAGAAATTAAAAGCACAATACCTCTTGATGTAAATTGATTTTATAAATTAATGTAAAATAACATTTCCACTGAAAATTTTTAATTACCAGCAAAAAGGTTACCATGGATTTAATGCTGGGAATCATCTGCTCTCATGTTGGCTTTGCTACAATTCACTTTACTCAAGATCAAGAGCAGGGCCAGTACATAGTCAACAGCAGAGAAAATTTACTCCATTAAGCTTTCACCAATGGCCTGCAGTTGGTGCTTGGACTCATGTATCTTGAACTTAAATTGCTTTGAGAAGAAAGAAAAGTCAAATGTTTTAAGACAGGGAGTCCAGGTTTCAGTGGAATAAAGACAAAAGCAGAAAGAAGTACGACAACACAACAAGTTCGGAATGAGAAGATGGGTTAAACTCTTGGCCCGGACTTAGTTCAGAGAGAAAAATCAACAGCAAGTCTGCACTCTTGCACAGACAGTCAGTTTTGACAACTTAATCAGCTAATGTTACTTATTTCAGGTGAAGCCGTTGTGTAGAGATTATAGCTTTGATGCAGAAAACAGGTATTTAGATGACTGACTCCAATACTTGCATCTGTCACAAACACCAGATGAGTGAGAGGAATAGCTAATGTTAACAGGTTTCCTACATCTATATTGTGTAAAACGTGGCAATTTGACATGCCAGGGAAAGAGAACTGGCACCATCCAAGTGATCACAAACTACTTGAAGACATAATCCTCCATTGCATTACAGTATTACTGCTCAATTTTCTATAAATTGGAGAAAATACAACCAGGAAAAGCTTATTAATCTATACATCTAAATTGATAGCACAACCCCCATTAAAGGTTGACTCCTGATGTATTTTGTCATAGCTCCTATAAGCTCGTATGAATTTCGACACACTGCCTGTGCGAGGCAGTTGTATATAAATATCTATAAACATGTAACAGTTACTTTCTGAAATCTAGATTGAAGAGAACACAGTCCCTCCACTCAAATCCAGACGAATCACTGATATGTTTCTGTATACCTCAGTGAAGTCAGAAATACTGAAAATAAATCAATCCTGCATCTTTGACTGAGTTACAGTCAAATAGTCTCATCCCTGACTTTTACTTGATGGCTCACATAGCAAAAACCAACCAAACAAGAAAAAATGCAACATCAAATTTATACTTAATTCTCCTCACTTCTAGGGTTTTATATNTAGCAAAAACCAACCAAACAAGAAAAAATGCAACATCAAATTTATACTTAATTCTCCTCACTTCTAGGGTTTTATATGTTCCTAATTTCCTCTAGTCAGAGCATCCCCCTACATATCTCATGTCTTGGTAACTAATGGACTACCACAGTGAGGAGGCAAACACACCCAGCTGCTCTGCACAGGGCTCCAGCTAACAGGCAAGGACAACAAAAGTCTCATTTTCACTCAGGGTAGAAGTTGCTGCTCCTTTGAAGACCTATCTAGAGATAATTTTTCACTACAAAAAATCTTTTTTCTTTTTTAAATAGGTTGAACTACTACCTTAAAAAACAGAAAAGCTCCTTTATTTCCAGCTCAGTTCAACAAACCTTGCCTGCTGTCTGTGGTCTGACACGGGCAAAAGGGTTTGTTCCAGCAACATCAGAGCCCCGAGAGCATTATTAAGAGAAAGGAGAATTAAAGACAGCTCTCAAGTGGGAGCTTTTCCTGCAGACGAGTTGTACACAGGGCTCACTCCAAAGAGCCAGCTTAGGACGCAGAACTGTGTCATGTCTGGGGAAGCAAAAAAATAGGGGCAAGCAGGAGGCAAGCAAAAGAGAAAGGAACACATCAGCAATTTGCAGCTCTATTATCCAGCTGGCTGCTAGAGAAAACACCTCTGAGGCATTGGTAAGCAGAGAACCATGCCCCATTCCCAGCTGAGGAATGGACCAATTGCAAATTAGGGTTGCCTTCCTTTTCTAACTCCCCAGGGAAGACCAGCAGCCCTTTTCTGACTCCCACCCCATCGTTGCAGCAGCCCTGCAGGTCCTCAGGACGCTATTTTCAGCCATTCACCAGCAGGTGTGACTCAAGACCCTGTTATTTAAAAGCGTACAAAGGCTAATTTAAAGTGGGAACTGTCTTTAGTGAAGGGGTGACCCCTGTGGGGGGGATGGGCATGAGTGGATGCGTGGGGCACAGGGTTTCTCTGTCCCTGTTCCCTTGGTCATGTGTCCCCAAAATCCCAACCCCTATTGGTCAGTTTGAATGTAGCCCGCGGGAATCCTGTACTTAAGGGAGTGTTCACAGGACCCCGGGGGGGTTTTTTCCAGACCTGTTCTGGGGGCAGTCGCTGTCGGAGTCCCTGCCGGGCTCCGGCCATGTGCGGCCAGGGGGAATAAAACCTGAAAACATCTATCAAATATCGTCTCCTTGATTCTTCCACGGGCCAAGGCTGTCTCCCA
This sequence comes from Mystacornis crossleyi, assembly GCA_013400655.1. NCBI lineage: Eukaryota > Metazoa > Chordata > Aves > Passeriformes > Timaliidae > Mystacornis > Mystacornis crossleyi. Next base: position 2,554 of record VYZQ01034283.1, on the reverse strand, counting down.
GGGAAAGGTTGCAGCCACCCCACTGCAACACTTTAGTAGTAGTGCAGCAACTTCAGTACCGTGGATACAATTCACCAACTCTCCGCACTTTTTATTACTTCCTTAATTCCCTGTACCCTTTCCACCTAATAATCTTAATACAAGTATTATGAAGCCTCAGTCCACTTGCAGAGCCCAGGACTTTTGTGCAGCACCAGCACCCATCTACTCCGAGCAAATAGGCACCTTCTGTCTCTGTGCCCTTCCTCAGCATTTTTCTCACCTACCATGGCATTTCTGGGTGAAGAAGTCTATTGCTTTCAACTGATAGCGTGATTTTCTCTCATACTAGCCTTTATTCTATTTAGGTTCAAGCAACCTAACCATGAGAAACGGAACACAGTACTGGGCTGGAAGACACTGAGAAACCTCAGGTCAAATTTTCTAGTATGAGCTCTGTAATGGACTCCCACAGACAAACGCCTTTCTGAATAGGATGCAAGTATAGCCCCGAGGGATGAGGCTATGAAAGCATCTTATTTATTTTACATAGACACTGTCAGCATTCTGATGCCCTGATAAACTGAACTGGAAGAGCAGCCTCCATCTATCCCTCAGTAGCATGGCCCAGCTCACTATTATATTCCTCTAGGGTACATAGACTGTTTATATTCTTGTACCAAATCAATTGAAATCCATAGGAAAAAAACCAGGGGATGTCCCAAAATATTCTCATGCTACCTCACATGGAAAAACAGGAAGGTGATTAAACAGATCACCTTTAGGTACACTGGAGCTGTCCTTAATCCACCCCAGGAGTTTTCCTAATGATTCCCATTAGCAAATTATCCTTCCAAAGAGGGCATGTTTAGGGCAGCAGAAGACCTGTGCTGTCCCATTCCACCCCAGGTACCTTTTCCAACTGCATGTGCACAGGCAACCTTATGCAACAGCAAGTTTTCACCTGCCAGGATGCAGCAAACACATTTCAGATGAGGCAAATGCCAAGTGTCTTTATCTATATACTAATGTGGTGGCTGACATAAACTTCCATAGACATACAGCATGTTTGAGGGAAGGGAGCAAGAATCGGTTTAGACACACAGATTCATGCTTTGGCCATGATTTTGGTGTACATGTGCTATAATTAAGGATTAAATTTGTAAAATTTTAAAATGCAGCCTGTGATAGTAAAAGGGATTGTACTGCTAAGTTCATTTAAGTTCCCTTTTATTTGTCCTCTTTCCTATTCCAACTTCCATTCCTCTACTTCTCATATTCTTTATTTTCTTCCAATCTTTTTTTTTTCCTGCCCTCTCCTATCATTCTTCTTCCCCCCACACTTCTCTCCTGTCTTTCTGCTCCTCCTTCAGCCTCTTCTCCCACATCTGAAACAGCAATGTTGCTATAACTAGCCACACTTAGGTTTGCTACCTGACAACAGCTAGCAAAGGAAAACCATGAAGCAGGAAGAGATCTGCTGTTTCAAATCTCTCTATCAGCAGATGCTTTAGCCAGAAGATGCAGCAGAAAATAGGATTGCCTTAGGAAGGTGAGCAAGTACCATCTGGGAGGAAGGGAAGGAAAGCTGAGAGATTTAAAGCCATACTGTAAGATCAGACTACCTGAAGTTCAAAGACCATAGTGGATTTATTTCCCATACATTTCAAATAGCAAGTGACAGATTTGCAGCATTTTATCATTCATACTTAGGTTCTAATATGATTAGATGTGGCACATGAATCTGGTTGCAGCAGGTGTTAAGGTATGTATGACAGGCATTTCTTCCCAGGTTACTCACTGAGCTATAATTTTTATTTTGGACATATGCATGCATGCAATTATTATTAAGAAACTATATATGTGAAACTTCTACAGCATAGTATTGCACTGAAAGCCAGATACATTAAAAAATGGCACCTTCCTAAGTATCCCTGAAACCTCCAAGTTAGGAGTATTACTGTAATATATTATCCCTGGGAAAAGTCAAACTTCAACAGGAAAGTGAACTAACTTTGCAAACATGTGCATCAGAACTGCTCCTTTACTGAACATACATAGACAGAAATTAAGTTAAAAGTTGAAAAAAATTTGTGATAGCTTGAGAACACTCAGACAAAAGGCAGTTGTGGTTAGAATCTGACCTATCAGATTACCACAGACATCCTACTCCTTTATTTTTCTGGAGAGCAACCCAGCTGAAGATCAAACCCATCACCAGATCGTATCAGCCACTTTGTAACACACCCATTCTCACCTAAATATCCTACCAGATAACAAATGACCGTGATGCATGGAGTGCAAAGCGTCCAGGTTAGCCATCAAATCCCATATATTTAGTGTTCAAGAGAAATATAAGAAGCACTTCTGATTTGGCACACATGATCATGAAATTCCCAAGTAGCAAGTAAGGAATTCCAGCATGTTGTCTTTAATAGCAACAGAATAGATCTGCACTCCAAAGACTACACACCTATGCACCTTCAATGCAAAGTAAGTCAGTTTCATCTCTAACCAAAAATTAGCTTTGTGTCGTAAACAAGAAACAATTAACATTCAAATGTACAATGCTGCT
>VYZQ01034281.1:38744-51600 GCA_013400655.1 Mystacornis crossleyi | reverse complement strand
AATTGTAGTGGAGCCAAAAGGAAGAAAAACCTGAAAAGCAGGAAGAGGTGTCAACCCATGACACTAATATTTAACTCCCAGAAACTGTTTTAAGACAAAAGAGTGCTAAGTTATTGAAAAAATAATCAAACCTGCAGAATATTAAGCACAGAAAAGGTATAACTTACACATTTATGCATACAGTGAAAAACATTCATAGAATAAGCTACAGAAAAAAAACCAAAAACCGTGGTAGAAGTAGCACATGTAGGCTGGGAAATGCATGATGGAGTTCTGCTATGCCATGCTGGATACATTCTACATGACAATCATTTATGACTGAGTAGAATGCAAAGTATATTAATATTTTAATGCTGTGTGTTTCCTTTGCATGTGATTTCTCCTTAAAACCTCTCTTAAATTCTAGTTTTCATTTCACAACAGAATCCTTTCTTTTAATAAGCATACAAAACCCCCTTGATTAATAACACACTATTAATTACTGACACAGGGAGAGTGATTATGCAGTTACCATAGAGGCCATAGAGCAGCAATGCATCTGAGCTTTGTACAGTCTTTCAGGTGTCCTCAGACTACAACTGATGGAATTCCACTAGCTTATATGGAAAGTTTCTGGAAGTTTGCTCCTGTCAGCCATCACCTTTCACTCTTTACAAGCAGGAATATCTAACACATCAGTTTATAAATATTAATCTTGATGCTTGTTTTTCTAAAGGACAATTATCTTCCTGGAGGCAATCTACTGGTGTTTGTAGTCACCCAGGAGAACCAGAGGAACGCAAAACTTACAAAAGTTAGATCAGGAGGTAAACAAACGCCACATGCTCACCATTCCCTCATCATATTCAGTATAATTCACTTAATTAGATCTTATACTATTATGGCCTCGAAGGTCATGCAGACATTGAAAAAGCAAACACCTACCCAGTTAGACAAAATTGAAGTATAAATGTGTTTCTGACTTTGGTTCCAGGTGAAGCAATGCTGGTTTAATATTTCTTGACCTTAGGAGGCCACTGGCAATTACAAATAGTCCAGGCACTGGCAGCCATCACGCCTATACAACAGCTTCCTTCAGGGATGGGGAGGACATGATTGATTTATCTTTTAGAGGCCAAATAAAGCCTGAATTATCACCTGAACAACGAAGGAGTTCAAAAAAGAAAAGTCAAGGATAGAGCATTAACCAACATCCATTTTGATTTCGATTACACTTGTGTTTAGTTCCATTTGTTGTGTTTGAGGGCTGTGGGTTGCCATGGCTGGCAAACAAGCCCCATTCATAAGCAGGTTCACTCCCCATGGGGCAGGGGAGAAAACAAAGTACAAGAGTGAGAAAATGTATGTGTTAAAATAGACAGTGAAATCACTCACCAGTTACTGCTGCAGGCAAAACACTCAGTTCAGGGCATTTGGGTTCATTTATTGTTATATAACAAAAGCTAAATTTAAATACTGACTTAATTATTGAGAAACAAATAATTACATGTAAATATTTAGGGAAAAACAACTTCCCCCCCACAAAATACCTTTGGCAGGCCCAACTTTATTTTCAGGTTCACTTCACTTCAAACACCTTGCTTTACCTCCTCATTGTTCCTATTTTTCCCTTTTTCATTCCAGACACCTCTCCTCACTTGTTATTGCCACAAGTTCTACCCAGTTGCTTCACTGAGGCAAGGAAGACACATAGGGTCAGCAATTAGTGATTTCTCAGTTCAGGTAAAGTAAAATAGAAGCAGAAAGTTTGAATAGAAGCTACCCTTTTCTTAAAAAAAAAAAAAAAGTAAACTTCAGATCTATTGTGAGTTCTGAAACTGTCAAACAAATACAATAATTTTTATGAGAATTAGGTTGGCAAAATATTTTTTTTTTTTAGGTTTATCTATTATATAGAACCTCTACTATAAAGGGCATATTACCCCTAAAAAACATTCCTTCTACACTCATTTGTGTAGTTAAAGTTGGAAGTCTAGCTTTTCTGTCACTCTTAAGTCTGTCCCAAAATATTAGGATGTTTCATCAGTTAAACAAAATGTAATTTGCATGCAAACAAACCAAGAACTGTTTCAATCATTTTCTACACTATCATTCACAGAGATTTCTTATAATTAGGACACTTTCCTGTACAGCAATAGGATTAACCAGCATTATTTAAAGAAGCATTCAGAATGTGTCTTGTCTATGTTTGCTCCCCGCACACACTGATTGATGAAAGGTGGTCAATTTTCCTGTTTTGTTTGTTTTTTTCTTCTCCAGCATTTAATGCAATTTTCAATTCCATATTTTCCAGAACTGGGTCATTGCTGGTTGCAAAATGTTTAATTCCCTGATTGCTTTTCAGCATCTGGGTCCAAGAATATGTCCTGGGCACACTCTAACTACATTTATGCACTTGCACGTGAAATCTGACCATACAGAACAGAAAGGACCCATGGTGATTTCTGGCTGGGAAAACTTAGAAAAAGGGCAGCAAATTACAGTTTGCAGTAGCTTTAATTGCCTTGAGCACAAGCAATGCTTTACAGCCATGTATGAAGGTAGATCACCGATTGCTGTTTTCCATTGCAGCTCTGGAGTCACGGTTGTGCGAAAGTCAGGGAGGCTGTCACAGCAAAACAACACCATAATAATGAGGGATTTCAATTACTCTCATTTAAATTGTGTAAGTATTATAACGGTAAGTAATGGAGAAATTCAAATATTTTTTAGACATCATTTGACAGGGATTCCTGGAGAAGGCATTCGGCAAATACACAGGAGCAAAAGTGGGTTTTCATCAGGTTCAGAGCTGTGTGCAGGCTTTGCATAAAAAAAATACCAAGAACCACTTCATATGGCCTTAATGTACCCAAATTCAACATGATTGATGATATACCATTCTGGCCACCGATACAACTATTTTTATTGAATCCACCATTATATTTAGGTGACTTTGCTACAAGAGACATCTTTGGTTCCAATGCTGAAGTCTTAATTGTGTCAAAATATTAAAGTAGAAATATTAAATATTTATAACTTTGAAAATGCTTGAAAGTTTTCTATTTATTTAAGGAAAGCTATGTAGTCACAGCATAGCATAGTCAAGCACATTTCCAGAAGGCAAACAAGTACTATTTTCATGAAGGGGAAAAAACGGCCAGAAAAAATATCAGAGAGCAATTATCCTTGCCCACTACCGATGCTCACAAACTTTGTTCCCTTGATGCTTGGTGATTAACAAGCACTTCCAGGAGCATCAATCCATTTGCTCCAAAGCCAGTTTACTTCAAGCACTATAACTGATTCACACCATTTTATCCCTGCTTATCACTGTGTGCTTTTAAAACGTACTGTGGGTTACTATAAAAACCACTTCATTCACTCTTTAAGCCTGTCCTCTACTCACACTCAGAGGTTTGCTTTAGTTATGGCTCATGTAGCTCCTCCTTATTTTCAGCTGATTTTTAATGGAGTTACTTAAGGTGTTTGGCAGAGTAATCCCTAGGGATCACACCTCAAAAATATTGTTCACACAATATATAATGCACTTTACTACTACAAACCTCATTAATTCAAAGCATTTTTTCCCTATGTTGATATTCTTTCACTAAATAATGTATCAATAAATTTTACGACAAGCAGAGGAATGAGAATGAGCAGAAGATAATCGACAACCTCCTTCCTTGCAAGACTCTATACAAATGAAAAATCTCCTGAAAAACTGAAGCAAACTATAAGGAAAATGGAACACACCATCTTTGAATGTAATTCCATAACCACTCTAACAAAATATGCCATTCTCTTGGTTGGAGTCCAGATGGAAATTGTGGCAGGAATTACCCCCATAATCGTTTTATAAAAGGGTTACTTTCTATATCTACCAAAAATGAAATATATGTTCTAATTTTTATGTCAAGATTCTCTTGTTGTATTCATTTGCTTCTGTTTCTTTACACCAAGCTTCCAGAAAGTAACTGCCGTGAAAGCCACTGCTCATTAAGATATCAGTTTAAAAACTAATAGCTGGAAATAGGGGGAAAAAAAAAAGGGGGGGGGGGGAAGAGAAAGTATAATTCCCTAATGCCTCACTCCTTTAGTTATAACTTTTTTTAGTAAGTGACTGCCATTTGCCATTCAATCTTTCCATAAATCATGTTTGAACTTCAGTATCTATGGCTGAATCAAGGTTATTCAAGCTATATTGTTTCAATAAAGCCACTGAAAATCACTCACAACAAAAGACTAGAGTTTTACAGCAATTTAGAAACAGTTTTTTCCCTTATTTGCAAAGCAAATAATTCCCAGAAAGACCAAAAACTGAATAATCCCACCATGCCCTATGAAGATTATGATAATACAGCTTCTTTCTAACAGTGAACGTCAAAGCTAAAAAAAATTTTGAAAAAGAACTTAGAAAAGTAAGCGTCTCTTTCAAGTTTCAGTAGTCCTGCTCTCCATACACTTTCATTTTAATATATTAAGAATGCAAGAACTGCCTGAGGGTAGGAGATTCTTTTTTCTATTTCCAGATTCAATCATTCCAAGCATTACTTTGTGTTCTCTTTGGAACCAGTAGAAAATAATATTCATTGTATAGAAAAGAGAAAGTTCTTCTCTCAAGATTTTTTTTTTTTCTTCTGATCAGAGTTCTGTACAGGAAAGCCATTACAGTGCCCAGAATGTCTTGTCTGCAGGATTAACACAGACACATCGAGATAAGGAAATTAATTTAGGCTTTAGATCTGTTGCTTTGTTATGGAAGAATGTCAGCTGAAGATGAAAATCATTACAGAGAGAATTATCTCTCTTAGGGTCTTTATAAATTTTTTTATCTCAAGAACAGTCATGCTAAAGGTTAGGATACATCTCACAAAGTTGGATTTATTCACACAAACTTGTTTAGACTTGCTCAGTGTCAGAGCTGAAACATTCACCTTAGAAACTCAAAAATTAGGATCTTCTATGACTATACATTCTAAGAAACCATCTCAGTGCTGAAATTCTGATCTAGAAATTGAAGTTCAATTGCAATAATTCTACCCAAAGATTCGTATGAATTTCTTCCTTCAATTTCTTTTCTACAGGCTTCAACTCAAAGTTGTTTCTTTCACCACCGGTGCATAAACGTGTTTCAAATGACCTTCAGGTAACAAGAACCAGAAGGAGAAAGTTCAGCATTTCCACTTGGGGCACAATTATTAAGATTTCACATAACAGACGGTTAGTGGGAGTAGCCTGCCTGAAAGCAAGTATAAATCATTAACTCTTATTATCTCCTATTCTATTTCAAATCTATAGATTTTAATGAAATGCCCCTAATTAACATGATTCAGTTCTAGAAGGTAAATATTTTAATCATCCTTCCATTTGTGATCTATGTAAAAATACAGAAGTCTTAACGTACTTGTATGAGTTCTTCCCTTAAATTAGTAATCCCTTTAGCAGCTTTTCAAATCAGTAACAGATAAATAAGAGTATCTTCACAGTGGAATACGGGCTAAGGGTTTTCTAAATAGAGCAAATAATTTACCTTAACAACAACTGGGGAAAAAATTCAAAAGGATATTAAGATACTATATATGGGAGGGGGCTTATTAATTTTAACCACAGCCCTCAATCTAGATTTTTGTAGAGTAATCATCTCCAAGTTTCATCTCCCATACTCTAAAATTCTTTACATGAACCATTCTCTATTTTCAAAAAGCCTTTTTAAAATTATAGATATAGTTGTACATGTATTACAGCACTGAAGGTATAGATTAAGGCACATTTTTGTAGGAACTGGTATTTTAATATAAAAGCATCAAAATTTCATCTGGCTCTACGCTTAGTCTCAAGAACTCCTTACTTACAATAACTAGACTAAAACATCTTCTAGCAGATAAATCTCCTTACTTCAACTGAAGTTTACTTAAAATTTAATAGAGAAATTTTGTTGGCTAGGAAAGTACAGTGTTTTTACATCTTTTTTTAAATTACCATGTGCAAAATATCCAGTAAAGTTACATGCATTGCTATGCACTGTTGCAGTACTCCAGCTTGGGGGCAAGCTGGGGGACGGCTGGAATCATTTAGAAGGTGCTCCTGTTATAACTTAAGTTGTTCCTTTGAGTTCTGTGTTAGCCCAGTTCGTAGTTTTAAGTTGTATTTCTGTAGCCCTGTTACTGTGGCTACCCCTTCCCTTGAGTTGTGTTCCTCCTCTAAGTTAGCCAAACCCCTTCCCCCCCTCCCTTTCCCTCTCCACCCATGCCCCTGCCCCTTGGGCGGGGAATTCCTGTCAATCCCTCCATGGCACCCTTCCCACTGGAAAGTTCTCCCTCACTCGCTGTGCCATTGGACTGTATCCCTTAATCCCTCCCCTGGGATCACCGGTTGGTCATTACCCTATCAATGTCCCTCGAATCCACACCTTTACTCCCTTCTCATTGGCTCCTGAGATAGCCCTCCCCTGGTATAAGAATCCCTGTGAACGCTGAAATCCTTGTCTTTGTCCCTGAACCTTCCAAGAGACTAAAGCTCCTGGAACCCCTACAAAGACCCCTTTATCAGTTCTTTGCCCCTGGTGATGCTCTGCATCATCGGGTGGCAGCTTGCCGCTTAGGAGGGCACTGCAGAGCCCACTGTGCTGTGCCAGGCCGCCAGGGCGCCTGCAGTCGGGCACCGTGGGCCTCGGGCAGCCGCACCGCAGCGTCTGCTACAATGCACCAGCAGAAACTCATCAGATTATGTTACTAAATACTGGATATTTACCTAAATATTCCTTCTTCCTTTGTGATTTTAAGACAGGCATAAACTCACTTCGTTCTCTGCCTTGGTGCATCAGACAAAATAATTCTGTTATAACTGATCTTTTCGCAGTTGTTTTACATCACTGATTATTTCGAGCAACCAAGAATTATGTACACAGTTCCGAAGGGCTTCATTCATTAATTTACAGAGTTTAGAAAAGCATGCTTAATTCTAGCCTAAAGCATGGATTAAGGACATATCAAGTCCCAGCATAAAACACAAATGAGAAATCCAGCAAAGAAAAGACACAAGACTGAACCTTGATTAGTATTTGAACCTTAATATTTTAATACTGTTACGGAATCGATTTATCGGGGGGGGGGGGAAGTAAAACACAGTATTATTAGCAACTGACAGAAAACTGCACACATTGTGATGTAGTGGCAAAGAAACATATCATTGTCAGAGTAGACCAACTACTACGATTTGCCAATGTTCTGAGGGGTTGTAATTGCCAAATATTAACATAGAAAAACTATTTTATTTTACCAAGTTCTTTATAACGACAAACCAAACAAAGCAACAAAATAAAACAAAAGAAGAAAAAAAGAACCACCCCATGAAAGAAAAAAGGAAAGCAAGGTGGAGAACTCTTAAATTCATAGGTAGCTGAAAGACCGTGCAACAAGGAGGGAAATGGTCTTCTTAAACAAGACCAGGAGGCTACTTACAGAAGTAGCATTTAGATGTGAGGAAAAGGAGTACTTAGAATATTGCTTTTTTTGGTGTGTCTCTCTGCTTGGGGGTACGAGGTGGTAGGGTGCTAAATCCAAAGATTTTAAAAAGCTAAAAATTGTCAAAAAATAGGCTCACAGCACAAACACCTCTGCATTCTTTGCAGTACCTGCAACACCCAGTTTCACCACTGGGTTCACTCTGCACACTGATATTGCTGCCGATCTCTCCCTTCTACTCCAGTTCCTGCTGTAGCTCTATAGCATAGATTCAGTCTGCTCCTTCTCACCTTTGAAGAAGCTGGACAGCAGACCCAGGTCAGAAATTACTCAAGTCATTCCAGTACCTCATCCACAATTTTCTCAGCATCATGTGAAGAAGAACAGCTGTGGTTACTGAAGTTTATCAATTTAAAAAAAAATTTCTACAAGCTAGGACATGGTTTTACAGAAACATGTAGTAGCATGTCTGAATTACACCATCACTAAAAGTACAAGATGAATATGGAAATCATCTGTAAATATGATGATACCTATTCTCTGTTCATTATACTAATATTACCCCTACTTCTATTCATAAAACATTTCATGTGTATCACCAGTGTTATATTCTGCACATATTTTAACACAGCTCTCATTTCTATGCATTTGTACTTAGCTAACCATTGCTGAACTACTTACAATAGCAGCGGCAATGTAAGGTTACTAGAGAGCTCTTTATAATTCCAAGTTCAGTACTTCAAATTATATTAAAAGCTGCATACCTCTTGTAATAGAAAATCTTACAATTTCTTTTGTAGCACATGTGCCCCGCTTCGAAGTAAATCACACTTATTGTAGATTTTCCTTACTGATAAGAGGAAGAGCCCATTTTGTCCTTGAGTCTCTTAATGCAGTACCCTTCAAACCATTTATTTCTATGGAAATCTGTAGAAGTTACTGATTGTTGAGTCATCTCTTGTTAATTCAATTGCTCATAGGCCAAAGAAACAGTAATAAATCTACTCATAAATATGGAAGATAAAGTGGGGTTAGATTGTGTCCTGTGAATTCACTATTTTTGTTGCCTATTTCCATTTGCTCAAGACTACAAAGAAAAAGCAAAACTTTCACCTTAACAGTGGGTAAAGAAGAAACACAGTTTAATCTTGAGGGCAAATATTTGTCAAAAGAAACTGCAGAATAAAACATTACAATGAGAACATAGATCAAACTAGCAAGCATTTGGAAAACCTACGTATTGCAAGTTTCTTCATATAAAAGTTTACCTATTCCACTGTTAGTTTCGAAGGTATTTCTGTAGACCTGCTCTTGTTCTGCCATTCACAGCTGTGCTACAAGCTAAAGACAAAGCATCTGATGTGACTTGATGGCGTGTCCAGAATTAGAGCTGAAATTTGTGCTAACAAACAGTAAAGCAATAGTTAAAGAGTTATGCTGTTAATGCTGTACTTTTTATTGTGAATCCTGTAGACTTTCCTCTTATTTAACCAAAATCATTCCTAGCTTTGAGAACCAAAAGGAGCCTTAAGAAAAGAATGTGTTTTTTTTAACCTGTTACAAGGTTTTTGTGCTACTGAAATAATGGTTTCTAGGCTTGATCCAGCATTTTTCTTGACTGTTCTCAAAAGCATGATATCAAATTTAGCTCTTGTGACTTGTATCTCTCCTGCATTAAAAAAAAAAAAAAAAAAAAATCCACCTTGACACGGTACTGGGAAAAACATTGCTAAATTTTAGGGCACAATAGAAAAAACCCTAACGTCTCACAATCCCTTGACATAAGACATATCAGCAAGGGTGTTAAAATGAACTGAAAACCAGTATTACAACTGTATACAACTACTGAGTGCAGACCGGGTTAACAACATCATGAACTACAATGCTGACAGGTTTTTTCCCCCTCTTCTTTGTGCTCCAATATGGTAGAATCCATTACGGTTGAGATGCAAAAGTATAGGAAGTCAAGATCAAACAAAAAAGTTATCAAATGAAAAACTGTCTGAGTCTCATTATCACTTAATAATAGTGCCAAAAAACTCATGTCATCAGTGCAAATTAAGGAAAAATATGGAAAATGTGGCTGGGATGGATTAAATGAGGTTTTTTTATCACGCTACACAAAGTATAAGAAACTGAATAATTACTTTGCCTAGAAAGGACAGCAAAAATGCCATTATGTAATTTCGTAGTCTATTTATTATGGGGCTTGCACAAACAAGCACAAGGCCCAGAAAAACGACAGCAGGGAAAAGTGCAATAAACCAAGAATCAGATGTTCATTGCTACAAGGAAGCACACAAACACTTCTGCAGCTACCACACGAGCACTCAGTTGTTAGGGGAAAGAAGACAGCTCAGATCTACTCCCAGATTCAGTTTCTGAGAGATCGCTCCCTACTTTTCCTCAAAAAATCCTTCTGCTCCAACGTGACATGAGTATTTATGCCAAAGTAAAACATAAAAGCCATTATACAGGCAAAAACATGTAACTGCTATGTGTTGCTGACCACAAAATGTGTTGCTGTTTGCTGTCCTATTCCTTGCTCGGTGAAATTTTTAAAGATGCTCTGGAAAAAAGTGGACACACAACAAAGAACGTAATAGCCTTTAGTATATTTTCTGAAGTTTGTTTGTGAAGACTGCAATCATGTTCCTCCACAAATTCAGTACAGATAGAAGTTTACAAAGAACCATTTAACTACTTAAAAATGTAAGCCCCGGGTGTTAGATGTTCTTAAAAGATGCAGACTAATCTTAACAGCTTGATCAATCATTTAAGCTCTAAGACATGTAAGATGAAGTTACAGATATCATCATTAGGTTAATTTTCTTAAGATATTTTAAGTCTTTTACCAAAATTGTTTTAAGTAAGACATACCAGCAAAGATGGCAAATATCTTCATCACAAATTGATGCTGAGACATAAGAATAGCTTTAAAAAATGAGTGTAAAACATAAGCAGTTTATAATTTGGAAAAGTGTTCAGAAGTTATATTATTTATACCTAAAATGCTCTAAATTCAAGAGAACAAAGAATAACAACCTGAACTATTTACACTGAAAACAATTAATCAAAATATTTTCTAAAATGAGAAAGTCAAATTTACATCCAGAAAACCACAGTTATCAGAGAAGTGTGCCAAATCAGTCAGAAATTTTCCTCAGTTCTATCAAAGCTAGTGGTTTTATTTTTAATTAAAAAGCAAGAGAAGCAAGAAGAAAAATAGCATTAAAAGAAAATACACATGACTGTAGTAGAAGTTTTCCATATGCTAGCTTTGCCATTCAAATCTGACCAGAAATCAGTATTTAAATGATCTGGTTTGGGTAACTAATATTTGGCAACAAATACTAGTTTTGAGCAAGCAAAGAAAAATAACTATTTATTCTTCAAAAGAATCACAGAGAAAATTATGGATATTTAAAATATCTTACCTGCATAATCATAAATGTCTTATTACAGGAGGTCATTAGGAATTACACAGGGATACTTTGCCCAAAAAAATTCTATTTTCAAATGCATTTTTCCATTTGAATCTTTCCCACTAATATACAGGTCTTTAACAACTTTCTTCTAAATAAAACTTTCAAACATCTGCCAATTTCCTCTACCCGTTCTTACATTTTCCTCTTGTTATCTTTCATACTCTATAGAATGAAAGTACAACAGTAATGAACACCAGATAGACATTTAAACCTACTAACATTTCACTCACTGACAGGATTCAATGAAAAAGATCACAAATAGGTTGAGCTGGAAGGGACCCAAAGAGATCACTGAACCCAATTCCCTGCTCCTTGCAGGACTACCTAAACCCTGATATAAAAAAGGCATTCTTAGTAGCCAGTATCAGTAAGGAAAATAGCAGGAATGATAGCATGAATCCAAATACAAAAGCTTTAACTTACACAACATAGTTTTACAGGAAATAATTATCCATAAACTATCTTCACCACTTTGATGATTGAAATGGAGATCAAATTCTGAAAAATGTTTTAAAAGCTGCTCATGGTATAGACTTAAAATCAACAACCTCAGTAATAAACTGAGTATTTCTCATGGGACAGACTTGAAATATCAGCAACCTCAGAAAAAAGCAAACTTCATATATAACCCAGAAAACCAAAGTTTGGCTGAGTATAAATATTTACTTTTCAAAATCTAATTGCTAAGATAGACTCCCTAGACATCTGTTTCAACATGTATCAACCATCAGTAATTTCAGAACACAAATAACTGCAAGCTGGGGGTTTTTTTGTGACTACGACATGGGCTGCAGAAGAGTAGGCCTTTATTGCATAGTGGCTTCATTTGTGCTTAATATTTTCAAAATTGAGACAGCAGATATTTCATGAACAAAAATAAATTTTATAGTGTTCAAAAATTACATATGTGCTGTTTTGGAAGGTATTAAATTAGATGAAAATAATGTTTCACCGCTGCATACTCCCTTTCTGTTGTAATACAGTAGCATTTTGCAACCAGAGAAGAGGGTGTTGTTACACAATATGGTGTTAAGAGATATTTGAATACCTAATTAGGAGACTTGGTAAATATACAAAGTAAAATTACAGAAAAAATACTCTGGAACCATCAAACAAGATTTCTCCCTTGCATACATACCGAAATTCTGGGTTTCTAGAAATAAATTTATTATCACAAACAAAACAGTTACAGTTCCCCACATTCATACTTTCAAATAGGTACAAAATGTACTTTTCCTTTGGAAATGTTTACAGATGTGAAAAATAAATAGGTGGCCAGCACTGTGATTTACAACACTGAGTAGCAAATAATTACAGCAGACATTTGGAAAACCACCAATGTTTAAGAGTTTTTCAGTTGTTGGCTAAACAACTACAAGCATCTTTGCCAAAACCAGAGTAAAATGACTAATCAGAAGTGACTCTTGCATACAGAAAATAACTTACTCACTAATCTATTTTAAGAAGAAAGTTTAACCAATTATAGAAAACACTGTGACTACATCTATTCAGTTGCACATCTCAGTTTTCAGTTCCAATTTCATTCAGAGTTTACAAGCTCAATCCCATGCTTTAGCACGTAGAAAGCCTCCTCTTCACCAAAATTGAGTTCTAGAAATCAGAGTGCACTAGGCAAAAAATGCTGTGACATTAAACTACACATATTTTCAGTATTTCTCCTAGGGAAATACACGGGACACAAGCTTATTAGTTAGCAATTGAGACATGTCCAACAATATTTAAACATTAAGAGACTCAGTGCTATGTTTTAGATTCATTTTTGCATTTTGTTAAATTATAGTTCTTCCCATGAAAAACTCACCACAAGTGAGTCATTGAGAACAGCACAAACATATAGAAAAGCTCATTTACAAGATATCATTGTATGGAAAAAAAATGTGTGTGTGTATACATATATATATA
>VYZQ01034281.1:20268-32321 GCA_013400655.1 Mystacornis crossleyi | reverse complement strand
AAAAAAAAACACCCACAAAACTCACGCTCATTGTTCATTGCTGTAAACATTA
Source organism: Mystacornis crossleyi (assembly GCA_013400655.1). Classification (NCBI taxonomy): domain Eukaryota; kingdom Metazoa; phylum Chordata; class Aves; order Passeriformes; family Timaliidae; genus Mystacornis; species Mystacornis crossleyi. The sequence continues at coordinate 32,269 of VYZQ01034281.1, read as the reverse complement.
TATAAGAGAAATGAAAATATCACTATACAGAAGGGAAAGGGATTGGTTTGAAAAAGAGATAGCTTTAATGCTACCATGAAATCTACCCTCACTTTCAGAGAGTCTAAATACTATAGAAGAAAGTTTGGGTAGCATCATTATTTGGAGAGATCTTTGGTCTTTGGGGTTTTCTGTTGGGTTTTGGAGGTTTTTTGGTTTGTTCTTGGTTGGGTTTTTGTAGCAGTCTGGGAATAGTGCTAAAATTAGCAAAAAGTACACACACCTGGCACCAGATCGACTCCGAGTTATCATACCTGATTTTCAAACTATAGTACTCCTTTCTTATGACTAACTCTGCTTCCATTCCTGACAATGCAGAGGTATAAAGTCAGAGGATGAAACGAAAAAAAGAGTAGAACATCTTGATGAAACTTCATGGACAACAAGGAAATAAATAAGAAAGAAGTGGAACAGGAGAACTGGAGAAACAGGAAATTCTGGAAAAAAACACTGACAAAGGTGAACGGGGAAAACAAGAGGAGCTAAATTCAGAAGTGTTTGTCATCAGAGTGCTCATCATTCTATGTAAGTAAGTCAAAATATTTTTAAAGTATAGGATGTGTGAAACACCAGGTTTCTCTGAGAATTCATGTAAATCACTCTTGGACAACTTTTCTTCAGTGTATATTCAAACTGTCTTCTTTAGGCACTAAATCCAAGAGACTCTGACACCCAACAGGTCTGTAATGTACCTGCATCTTAGACTGACCGAATTAGGCTCCTTAGAGAAGGATTTTTATTATTATAAGATAGAGTTAGGAGCTCCTGAACACTGAATGTGTTACCTTAGCTATTTGATTCCATCCAGAATCTTGAAGGACCATTCAGCGTTCCCACAAACTGAACAAGAACAGCAAAGTCAACAAAAATCCAACATAATTGGTTCATCTTAAAAATGACTGCATCAGGGCCTTGGAGCAAATGAGGATATGAAACTTTTGCAGAGGAACTTAGTGATTGAAGTGCAGAAGGTGACTGGTGTGTCTTGGAGACTTGCCTCCGGGAATCTGACTGAGCACTTGCCATTTCCCAGATAAGTGCAGTAAGTACTGGGCAAGAGACAAGACTTCTGTGCAGCAATTCTTCACTTCTATTGAAAATAGGCTCACTGTGCAGAAAGCTATGCAAGATTTATGGCAGCAGACAGAAGAAGAGCAAAAGCAGGCTTAAGTTTTGCAGCCCTGAATTACAAAACCTGAATAAAGCGCATAAATTCCAGTAAGCAGGAAATGAATGTTCATCTGGTGAACTTTGCACTGAACTGAACACAGCAGTGCATAAAGTCTGACATACAACACAGAGATTTGTCTAGACAATCCCAGTGTGGTTTACTGGCAACTGCACACCCCAGCCAGGGACTGATCCTGAATAAGTTCCTCTGTTCAGACCTCTGAAACTACTCCTACAGAGAAGGAAAAAAAGGAATTTCTGATTACTGATTTCAGACACCAGATATTACATGGTCCTGCAGAGCACGCAATCTGAATATCTGAGTATCAGATACCCTAATCAGGAAACAGGCAGTCTGATATTGTCTCTAGGTGGAAAGATATTGTGGAAAGATGACTGGGGGTAAAAATCAGAGGAAACTGAGAAGATTTAGTCACATTCTAACAGAGCTCACAATGGTATGGAAATTGTAGGGAAAAATACAGTTGCTGCTCCCTGGATGGAACGTGGTTGGCATGCTTGAAACCTGTTCTACAGTGATTCCCCACACAGTGGGGTTGTTTTCAGTGTTTCCCATTGTCTTGGGATTTAAGAGCCCCCCTCACCATCTTGCCTTTGTTCCCAGCTGCCACAAGGAGCAGCATGTGGGAGCAGTCACCATCTTGTCTTTATCTGGGGAAGCCACATGGATGTCACCTGCAGAGAGCATCCATCAACTTCTTCTTGCCCCGGCTGTCACAGAACTAAGTTGAGGGGGTGACCATCTTTTTGTAAGAAAAACACTTGCTCTTTCTGTATACTTTTGTTATTAATATTGCTGGTGTTGCTGTGCATTTCTTATTCCATTGCTGTTTCCTTTCAATAAATTGTGATCCCAACCCAAAGTCTCTGCTTTTGTTCTTCCCTTGCCAGAGGGGGAAGAGGGAAGGGAGTAGCTTATGTAGAGTTTGATTTCTGGATGGTGTTTAAACCACTACACAGTTAAGAAGTTCAACTCCCTAATAATCTGACTGGTCAGCCATCTTGCAGGACAGTCCCCTTTAAGAGAGAAGTATAGTAGTAGGAGAAGAGAGGTTGGGAGACTTATCACACTGGAAATAAACACTTCTTTAAAAGCAGCAATGGTAAGACCTGGGCCTTTTAGATAGACTGACTAGCACATCTTCCTTAAGCCACGTACACAGAACCCTCAAAGAACTCTTAATCTCTAGAGGCAGAGTTTTATACAGCATAGACTAGAAGACGGCAACTTCTGAGAGAGGCTAAGAACTCAAATCAGCTGGTGGAATAGCATGAAAGGTTTTGAAAACAAAGGCTACCTTCTCCAGCTGTGTCCTTGTGAGGCAAATCCATACTTTCAATTCAGCAGTTGACAGAGGCTTTCAACAATTTTCCCCCTCTACAACTAACACAGGAAAAATCTCCTTCTCCCTCTAGGATAACCTCAAAGGCTTAGTTTTGGATCTACTCCTTGCCCTTCTCAAAAGTTTCCAAGCCTGTACTCCTAGAGAGTATCTATTTGGTATACACACGGAAATTCCAGAGAAGGATCTGAGCTGTGTATATTTGGTTGTGCTGTGAAAAGCTCTCCCTCCATGAGAGGATTTAGTATGACACAAAACGCAGCACCCAGGTCAAAGCAAACAGTCAGTCATTTAAAAGAATGCTGAAACACCCGCAGACAAAGAAGCTAAACCCCCCCACATAATAGATACACCATCCTCAAGCCCTGTTACAGCCATCTGTCACAAGCTTACTGAAACAGTGAAAAGCTACTTTTCCTACCTGTGGCTGTGGAGGAGTGCATTGAAAGCCAATCCATCAGACCAGCTAGTGGTGAAATTGGTAACGTTGACCTGTGGGTAATTGCGAGTCGATTGACGGACCCAGCTCAGCAGAATCATCTCACTGTTTGTCTGCTGCAGTCCAGCCATGATGTTTTTCATTACATCTTTGACCTGCAATAAAAGGCAGAATTTGATCGATGATTGAACTTATTGAAAGCTGACTATTTCTTTTCTTGACATGAAAAACCTTCATTTGCCCAGATTACAACCTTAAAAAAAAACTCCTAAGTAATTAAAGAACACACTTGTTTTCACAATATAATGACAGCAATCAATTCTGAATGGTTAAAGAAAATGGCTATTGACATGCACGGAATACATTCATTCCGGTGCCACAGGTGAAGCAGGGACAAAGAAGGCATATTTGTTAACCCACTTGTGGGAAGGGAGTTCATTTAAATTATTTCTCCTTGTGGTTTTCTTTGGAAATTTCTTTTTTGTAAATATATCCTTAGTTAACATGATACAATACAGTAAAAGTTGATAAAATGATTAAAAGCTTTCTTCTCCCCTTGACAGAGTTGAAATAGCACTGAGGCAAAATAAATGTGCTCAGTGCACAGTAGATAATATTTTTGACTTAAAGGTGCAAACTATATTTGCATACATACACTTGGATGAAAAGTCAATTTCACTGCATGCATTAAAAGAGTATTGTATATGTTTCAATTTTATTGGTTTAATGAAGTTAATATTCCTTTTTCACTAGCAAGAGTTTACCAATTTACAGTTATTATTTTACAAAAAGCCTAAAGGCTTTTATAAATATTATCCTAGAGTTTGACATAATGCAGTAGATTTTTTATTTCAAATCAATTTCTTTACTAGTGAAAGAGCACATAAAACTTGTATTAAGAATTATTTTCCTGTAAAGTAACACCTTTTAAATCATTGCTTTCTCCATTTATCTTTTAGAATAGCAGTTCTTTTAAAATATTCCCTAAGATATAATTTAACTATAAAGTTGCTTATTGCTGCTTATTCACTTAGGGAATATTGCATTTCATTATCATTTTCCCCTTGAATTGCTCTGCAGCCAGTATCAGTCAGTCAAAGAACAACACTGAGGGCAGAAGCTACTCTATGATGAAGGGTAGACCACTTTAAAACTGTAAAAATTGTAAGATAATATGCAGAAGCTGTAATCTGAAAGAATAGTCAACAAAAACAACAAAAATTAATTACCATGATATTGTAGAAAAAACAGAAATAACCTTTTACTGTTGAGTGCAGTAAGTTGCCTGCTAGTTTCACAGCAATTAATTCAATCATTTTATTCTGTGAAGATATGAATTACTGAAATAAAATCTTAGGTTTGCATCTCAGATGCCCAGAGAGTATCAGTGTCTTTAATTTTCCTTTTGAGACTTAAGTATAAACTTTACTTTACATGTTATGCGTTTCTAAGATGGGAGGAGAAATTTATCCTCTCTAGATTTCATGGGATACATTCCTGAGTTTAGTCGTAGATTGTAATGGGCACCAACAAAAATCAATATAAATTCTGTCAGATAAGAATAGAAACTTTTTATAGTTGCCTCCATTTCTGTCAGAAGATACAAAATAAAGTGTAGGAAAATTAGGAAATACATTCTTTATTTTTACTTTGTATGTCTGAGTGGGTATTTGGAATTTCTTGTCAATATTTTTAGTGTCTTCATTATTGAGAGATGCCAAAGTAGATTTACATAATGTGGCAAGAAGCTGAGATTTGGTCTCTGTATTCCCAGGCAAAAAAAAAACCCCTTCACTACTATAAAAACATAAAATCCTGTTTTTTTCATTAATCTGGATGCTAAAAAGAAGAAAATTTTTGGAATTAGCATCTATTGTGCCAAACTTAAACAGTATGAAAGACTAGAAAACACTTAAGTTATAGTTAAAAAGACTTTTTCAAGCTAAGATTTCATTGCTCATTGTCCATTTTGGGTTTTATCATATGCTTATATTTACAACGGAAGATTTTTCTGAATATTATAAGCAAACTAACTTTTGGAAAATACAACACATATTTGCATTAAAGGATAGCTGAATGAATGCAGGAACACCATATTTAGAAATATAAAGGTTCATAACATACAGAAATGATTGTGTGTTTGAGCTGGTATCAAAGAGAAAGGAGCTATGTCTATGAGCAGAGAAGATCAGACAAAATTAGGAAAAAAATGGGCCATCAGGAAGGCAATTATTCAGAAGAATCCAGGCAATCGTTTTCCTTTAGATCTAAAAGATGAATCCAAACCCAGCATTTATTTTTACTTTTCAGTAAATGAATACAAAACAGTTTCAATCTCACCTTGTTGAGTTAAATATGCTTACAATAAATAAAGTTTTGCTCTCCTTTTCCTACATTTCTTTGCAACAGTGAAGACTGTTAAATTTGTGATTTTTTGCTGCCTCCTAGGGAAAGTCAGACATTTAAAATAACAGAGTAAAACCATCCTGAATGCTGAGGCCACTTGCTCTTCAGTGAGAACTGGTGGGTTACTCCACTTCCACAACTGGAGCCACCTTGTCCCTCCGAGTGTCCTGAGGGGCATTGCCACCCCATCCCACCCCACCGGGCACCTCGGCAGCACCCTGGCACGCCACGGAAGGCACAGCACCACGCTGTCTGCAGGATGGCTGGGTCTGGAAGCAAGATCAGTGCCTGAGCACAGAAGTGCTGGCTGGCGTTTGGTGAGACGGAGGCTTTGTGAAGGCTGCTCGGTTAAGATGTACTGCTGGGCAAGTGGCACACAGAGATGTGTTTGTGTCAGCCTGAAGAGCTTTCAGGTAGATAAACTCCCTCAGCATCCAGGCTCGAAAAGTACAGCTCTTTCAAAGTGTCTCTGCCTCATGCTATCAGGTGATGAGTTGACCTCTGATACTCATTTCTTTGTTACCTCTGCTTTCTAATGCAGTGTATCCTGGCAGGACACAAAGCTTTCAGGTGTAGGAAACTCTGACTTACACAGAACAGATAATACTTGCTCTTCCTGGGGAATGAACATATGCTATGGCAATAAGAAAAGATTAAATTTTGATAGAAGGCGGGGAAAGGCCAATACAGACATTGCCAAGATGGTTTCTGAAATGCCAGGCTGCAAAAAGGAAATCTGTGGACAGAATGGGAGCACTGCTATTCTTGTCACTACATGAACAAAGTGGCCAAAAGCAGCACAGCCAGCCCTGGCCCACAGCAGCAGTGGACCTTTGATCTTCCCACTGCAGGATCATGTCCTGGAATCTGGGCATGTGCTGCTGTGTGTGTAAGAAGACAAGGAACACAGCATGATCTCAGGCTCAAACAGTATCTCTTTCTCCTAAAACCAACACTCAGGCATGTAACATTTTGTAAGATTGGCACTTGGCTTCAGGATGCCAGACCCTAGAATAGAGGGAGGGAAGAAGATAATCTAGAAAGCAAACTGTTCTCAAAGGAAGATTTTTTCATTTTTCTTAATAAAAGAGGAACCTTGCATCTCCCTGACAGAATAACTTAGTATTTTTTACTTGCTATATTTCAGGTATTCTGACTGTATGGATTACATTTTTATAGATAGAACCACAAAACTCTTTCCAAGTATATTTGAAAGAACACTTCTAAGGACATTTTCATAGATATTCAAGAGACCTATCAAAGTAAAGGATATTCTTTGTTCATTGATTCAAGGTGGACTGACAGAAGCATTTCATGTCTATAATCAAAAATCAAAATTAAAGTGAAATGGTAGTTTGTATTAAAATACTGATGTGCACAATAACTTTTAATAAGTCTCCAAATGAGGCTGAAAGGCTATTGAAATGCTCCCCTCTGAAATATTTTCCTTATGCATATATGTATTCTTTTGTGATTTTTCCCAGAGAAAAGTCAAGATTTGTAACAAAGATTTTTGCTACAGATTTTCTTTCATGCTGTACATGAAAATAAGTTCACTCTTAAAAACATAACAAAAAAATTTACACACTGCCATATAGAATGTTTTTTCCACTCTTAAGAAATTTTGTAAAATATAGCACTTCAGAAAATAACAGTTTTGCTCTGTTTTTACTTAAATCTTAGTGCTGCAGTGAGGCTGGGATCACAGAGCTGAGAGAAAGAGGGCAGCAGCTTCAAGGAAATAGAGCCTGATGGATTCAGTACCATAAAGAGCTTTGGCAGCAGGTGCTCAACTCAAAACGACGGTTCAATTTCGGGGAAACTTTTAATAATAATCTGAAAAAACAGGCTCGATAAGAAAGGCCACGATCACCACAGGGGATACAGAAAGCCATGATATTTCCACTGCACAGAGATGAGAGTGGCAACAATGCGTCAGATCCTGTCTGCTGCAATGTCTCTACCAACTCTACCACTGCCTCTCCTCAGTGGGACTGCTGATATCCACTTGGATTGGTACTGACATTATTCCTTTCATGCACTTTTCTTCTACAGTCTCTTTTTCTATTATTTTTACACAAAGAGATTAACATTTTTGTAAGAGACCATCATGTTGTTGTATATAAGTACAGGTGTGTCTTTATATGGTCCTGGCTGCAGGATGTGAAACTGGAAAAGCTTCTTCTCTGTTCATCTAGAACAGCACAAGTGTTCACACAAACAATAATGTCGTATCTTTTTTGTTGTTGTTGTTTTTTGTGTTAGATGTAGACAGGTAAAATTCCTCTAAGTGTCTCTTCTCAGGATCTGCAAAAGCAGGATTGCACTGACAAACACAAACTACACAAGCTTGCACTAAATCAAGTAGCCTATTTATTTGTTTTTAGGCCTTTTCATAGAATACAAATAAATATAGTAGTCTTGGTATTTTACCCAGCTGGAGACAACTGGCAGATAAGTTTGGTGGCCCTGACTCTGTACAAACAACTTATCATGTTTCCAGCTGCTTCTTGCCAGGCACAATCTGTGATAGGCAAACTGGAACCAACAGGAAGAATTTCTTGAGAAATTTACGGCCATGTTTCACCACAAGTGCTGTCAGTAATGTAAAATCATACCTACCTATAAACAGGGCAGAACAATCACAAACATATTCTAGATCATGCAATTAACTTCAAAACTTCAAAGAAAATCTGGGAAATAACAAAGACTTTCTCTACAGAGCTGAAATAAGCAAATTTATTTTGAATGCTTCGAGTATTTTGAGGGAAAAAGGCAGCAAATGAATGGCTCCCGAGTGTTTGGAGTTTTTTTAAGGAGAAAAGCCCAAATATAAATCTGTCATTATGTTATTTTTTTTTTAATTATTCAGCATTAAGCAACAGCAACAGGGTTATTATTTAATAATGCCTTACTGCTGTCAATCAGGTTTTAGCTACTCTTTAGAAAAAAAACTAAAATTGAATTCTAGCCAAATTAGAATCTTATTTACAAAAATTTGAACAAAAAGAGAAGTCCAGAAGATGCAGATCACTTTCAGTAGTTCACGACTAGAACAAACTGAAACATAGTGATGTCAAACTGATTTTTGCCTTTTTGCTTTTATATATTCTTACATATTTGTTGCTCTGTAGCCTATTATAGTATAACTACATAGATTCATAGCTAGTGTTTCACCTTCTCTGTTAGACAGAAAGAAAAAATACATTCCTAAAGGTCCCAGTCCTACTCTGGGGATCAAGGTTAAATCTTCTGGGAACCAAGGTTAAAACAGCATCTTGAGACACTTCCTCATAAACAAAGTTTAGTTAGTATCTGAAGTGGGGGGGCTCTGGAAAAGGGTGGAACCAAGGGAGGGAATTACCTTGTTACTTGTGCTTCTAATTGGGAATTTCTGTCAATTATGCTAATTTGCTAAACTTACAAAACTGTATTCACCGTGTGTCAAATGGGCATTTTTTCATACTTGCCCCTGGAGGCCTCCAGTTGAAGACCAGCTTTTATATTACCTCCTACACTAATAATGTCTCCAAAGTGTGTTTTATTTCTAGATCTTTAAGGCATCACAGAACTCCAAGTATAGACTAAACATGGACTGAATCATTATGACTATGCTGACAAAGAGTCACACTTTTAATCACTGCTTTGTAAATCGCTCCTTGGACGTTTCATCCCTGGGTAGCTCAAGCTGAAGCCATGGGTACCATCGCAGCTGCCATCTCAGTTATCACTAGGCTCAAGATGAAGCTTGAAAAGAATCACTTCTGCACTGCAAACAAAGGGGGGTTTGTTTCTGACATGGCTGCTGCTAAAAAGCTCATCAGGCTACACCAGAACCAGTGACTTCTGTGTGTCTGTGCAGTACGTGTTAAGAGGAATGGTGGGAACAACTGAAAAGAAATTAATAAGTACACAGCTAATCCTAAAGCACACCTTTAACACTTTGCTTCAGGATAAAATATGAAGAAAACAAAATATTAATTTGAACATGAATAGTCATCTTAGTCCATAATTTATATGAATTAAAATACAGTGATTCAAGGATTATTGGTAAAAGTTGCATAGCTGGCTATCATATTCCATCTGCCCTTAATACGTTATTTAGAACAATTTTATGCCATTAAACTAGGAATATTGAAACTGGAGATGAGGGATGAAGTGAGTTAACTATTTGCAGCTTTTCTCTGTTGCTGTTGTTCCATAATATTAGAATAAAAATGTTCCCTACTTGGAGGAATGATACATATCTGATTTTTGATAGGAGTGTTCAGTTTTTAAAGTCTTTTAAGCTCTGTTTCCCACCACCTTTTCTTGATATTCTATGAAAAACTTGTGGATTATTGCTTGGGGAACACAGTCAACACTAATGGATAGACTCTTAGCCCCGATTCATACAGACACATGGATTCAGAGCATCTAGATGCTAAACCTTTTTGAATTTTGATTTTACTGCCATCTCAGAATTTTTTTTTTTTGAGTTAAGTGTCCTCATCTACCATGCTGGTTTTTATTAGATCCATATCACAAACACCCCTTTCTCTCTAAAGTGAAAGGAAGCTAAATGAGCCACATCTGCTTCAATAAATAGGCAGTCTAGCAGCTTTTTAGTGTTCTAAAAATAATTCTTGGTAGAATGGGTCAGCAGCAAAAAGAACAGATGTGATTATTTCATTAAAATACAAAAGTCACTCGTTCTAAGATACTAAAAAGAAAAGTGACTATGAGAGCTATATATCCGCACTGGCTTTGTCTATCCATTTTTGTTAGGATAAATGTTATATATAATCATCCTGCAATATCTGACTGTGATATTACAGTCAAAAAAGTTTCTGCTAATGCTGTAAAAACTATTTTATCTTCTTGATCTTCTCAATATGCTCGATAATATGTGAACAGACTGCCACAATACTTGCTGATTTAGCACATTGTAATGTACATGTTTACTTTCTAGGCTGTTTCTGGATAATAATGGGGGAAAGATCAGTGGAATAAAGGTATTTAATGGAAAGTAAGGAGCAGAGCCACTCACCTGCCAGTGGAGGATTATATTCCAGATCAAACCAAGGGTCAGCTTGTGATTTCCATCCACAATGTCTGAGCTCCCTATATTTACCAAATCAACCTATTATAGAAACAAAAAATAATTGTTAAAAATTAATAACAAGCATAAGAGGTTGGAGGGAGATGAAGGCATAGGCTAAGGGAAATCTCCCATTTGGTTTCTGTTGTTCCATAAACTTACATTTTATAAATGGCACAATTAATTTTCTGGAAAAAAACAGCAGTGATCTGGAGCTCCAATTATTCCAGTTATAGCATGTTGTGAAACATAAAATTAAAAGTAATAGTTGTAATAACTCAAATATCTTTTATATTAAGCTTCTACAATTACAAATCACATAGACAGAAAAACTCCTGTACTCTGCTTTATACCACCTTACATAATATAGTTTTCTGGAAGTAACACATGCACATCTAGACACTGTAAGAACCTACAAACCCCAGGCATTACATATTTAGATTAAAACAGAACTTATTTTCCCTTAATTAAATTCTGTAATGTATAGGGAAATACACAGGATGTGTTCTGGCACACAGATAAAGCAGTGATTGTGATCTAAGCAAGTGTTTTCCACAATAGTTCACTCGGTAATGCTGTTTTCCATAATTATATCATGCATTTGCCATTTCATATTGCATCAGTATTTACCACCCAGGAATATTCTTTCCTGCACATGTGAAATGACACTTCACCCTCTCCCATTTTTTATGCTATCTAAATAAGGAAGCCAAATTCAGGGTTATGCATGCAAGACTATAAGCTGTCCTGCCTATTTGGATAGAACTATGACTCTAAAATTGGCATCATCGCTATTTCATAGACATAATTTTTCATGGTTGGAACTGATTTTTTTTTTTAATGGCAAAACACCCCATTCCTTCACAAACTACATTCTGCACATCTTTCTACGCTTCTGAAGTTACTTGAAGTTACATCTGCAAATTGACTGAAGTTTTGCAAGCTCAAAACAAGCTGCTTTGTTTTCATTTTTTTTTTTTTCAATGTATCTATGTATAGGTCATTTTTACAAACCAAAAAGTAGATATTTTATCAAGAAATCTAAAACTCTCAAAGAGCTTTTCTCTTTAAGAATTCCACATTTTTTACTAAAAGTATATGAGACTGGCAATTTATTCTAACCAACAATGTCTTGGAACATCTCTCAAATGGAACTTAGCCTTTATGTGCTAAATTTAAAATGGAGTCCCATGCAGCAAGGGACACCCTACAAAGTTTATACGGGCACTGCCTGAATATGCTACAGGTAAATCCTCCATTCATTTTTGGAAGTGGAAGCCTGAATCCACAGAGCCCAAGTCTGTTTTACTGAAGCAGAGGAACATCGCCCAGTTTGCCACAGGGAGGTCTCAGCTGGTACTGGGGCAACTCCCCACCTCTCACATCCCCCATGCTCCCCCCTCAACACTATTACTTTTCTATGGAAACAAAGCAACAAACAAAAAAAAAACAGTGAAATGGATTGACCGGAAGCAGCAGCATTTTTCAGCGTTACCGCCCAGA
>VYZQ01034280.1:0-24700 GCA_013400655.1 Mystacornis crossleyi | reverse complement strand
ATTTATTACCAATCAAATCAGAGTAGGGCAATGAAAAATAATATCAAATGTTTTAAAAAATTTTGTCACATAGAAAATTTTTCCATTTAAATGTGTTATCCCAGAGGATAACTACCACTATCTCTGACAGGCTTAGCCAGGGTCTGTCTTGAAGCCTGGCACTGGCTCTCTCAGACACAGGGGAAGCTTCTGTCAGTTCTTCACAGAAGCCACTCCTGTAATCCCCCAGCCAACAAAACCTTGCCACAAAAACCCAAAATACCTATAAAAAGCTATTGAAAATTATTTATTTATTTAAATTTAAAGATAAATTACATATTTTAAAATTATAATTCCTTAGCAGCAACATTTGGTACTGACATTGCTCTGTGATTTTGATTTATCCTTCCTCCTTTTATATCAACCCAGGAAAGAAAAGCTAAACAGACCTTTTCTCCACCAGGTTAAAATATAAATAAGCTTAAGACTAGAAGAAGCATCTGTCAATAACTCCCACTGATAAATGGATGCCCAGTACAACTTTACTGTGGCCTCCCAGGGCCTCCCCATCAGCTCAGGACAAAAAGGAAAACTGATTCTGAATTTGAATAACTGATTTTCATCTAATAATTCCAATGTTCTCAATGCACTTCCTAGTGATTATGCATTTCTACTATTTAGAATAGAAACAGTCAGTTGCACAACAACATTAAAATAAATCTAATATACTCACAACAAATATGAATAGCATTACCGGGATGGTGCACTGGAGATCTACTGACTTCTAGCTAAAAGATACTATTCCCAAATAGCATGTAAACATTCTGTATGGCAGTTTTAACATTTAGATTTTAGAAGTGTTTTTCGTTACTTAGTACTATAACCTATCAGCATGGGAAACGATTTTTTTCAGGCACAGAATGGTACGTATAGAAAGGCAGTTGAAATCATACAACTTTACACTTTAGTTCTGAGATGTGTTTTTGCATCTGACCACTTCTGGAGTTAAGCAAAATGCAAAACACACTAGTAATATCTCAAAGTTTGTGCCCCTCCATTTCAAGGACCTGGTTGGGAACCCAGATACTCACCCATTAGGAACAAGCAGATCAGGAAGAAGAAAAAACCAAACGAAGAGCATGAGAGAAGAGTTCTACTAGAGGCACACAACAAAGTTTTGTCAGCACAACTTCTTCTGTACACAGGGCTCAGTTACCAAAGGTTTCTTTTGGGACTTCCACGTATGAAGATGTCATGTCAGGAATGAAATACTCTTTTCTCATTCAGCTCAAATGACTAGTTGGAACAATCTGCTCCTTTCGTTCAAGAGTATGTTTTTATTTTTCTCTACCACCTGCTGTAAAAACATAATGAATAGCTCTAAATCTATCAAAGTAGATAGCTCCATGGCAAGAACTCAGTACAAAATCATGCTGATCTGTGATGTCAGGTAAAAGTCCTATGAATTATTTTTTTTCTTCTCCCACTGAGTGGTGAATTCAAAGACTGAAGAGTATAAAGGTGCTATAGCAGGTCTCTTTTCAGTCATATACATATATACATCCAGGTACAANCAGGTAAAAGTCCTATGAATTATTTTTTTTCTTCTCCCACTGAGTGGTGAATTCAAAGACTGAAGAGTATAAAGGTGCTATAGCAGGTCTCTTTCAGTCATATACATATATACATCCAGGTACAAGTTCTGCTTTTAAAAATCACCCACCTACCACATTAATTTACCTGTCTATATTACAGCACACCTTGAAGCACAGGATGTTTTCATCTCCTAAAGGCACTACATTATTTCTGTTATGAGCATTTTAAAACACCTTGACTACAGAGCATTCAGATACCTATTAAGACTATACTAAGAATTGATGTTAATGCAGTTTGAGAATAAATTTTAATGACTTACGTTAAGTATTACCTACTGAAATGTTACACTGAAACAACCTTAATTAACCTATGGCATCTAAAAAGGCAGAAGATCAGAGGCACTATTTAATGTTAAAAAAATAACCATGGAAAGAGCTGCACTTAAGGAGAATTACAGATTCTCCACTACAGGGAGAAGTCATACTAAATGCTAAGAATATTTATCTTCCTTAGAGTGGTACCTTAGTTTGTAGTATTAGAATTCATTACACAAACCAACTGATTTCAAGTAACAGCAGTAAAAGCCAAGTAAACTCAACTACCGGCAAATGTTTTTTTTTTTTTAATTTTTCTAGACTTATTCTTAATATCAGGAAGCTTTAATCACCCTCTTACTTTAGTAACTTGAACATAGAACTCCCAAATCTCATCCAATAGCGCCAATGGAATGTAAACACCAGCAACATGGAAATATGAAATAGCATACTGGAAACAGTATGAAATTAGGAAATATGTTAATTTATTCCTAAATTAACATTATTATATTTTAGTTGTAGGGCTTTTATTGGTGCTCTTAGAACTGTTAAATAATCTAAACATCCCTATAAACATAATTTTTCTGACAAGGAAGTGGACAAACCTCTCCCAAATCAGTACTTGCTATAAATCACTGTGAAATTAAAACCAATTCCACCCTCCAAAAGTCATTAAGTAGTGCCATAACCAAGGAGAAGAGTAGGGGGGAAATGCTAAACAGCTCACAATCAAGTCTGATCTATGCATATTTCTTTTCATTTTCTGCCTTCCATATTCCTTATTAATAAATAGCTAATTTAATAACAGCTAATTTTAGAAAGGAAAGATGGGAACTTGATAATTATTAGGTGTAAGTTATTGAGAATGCAAGAAGCTTCAGGTGGATATCCTCTCCTGTACTCTTCAGGGTAAGACATCACTACTAATGGCAGTATTTAGCCTAACCTCAAATACTGGAAGAGCATGAAGATTCACAATTAGATGTGGTCTACCTGGCCATTATTAAATTTCTTCTATTAAATTAGCCTCTCTCTCTCTCTCCCTCTCTCTCCACAGCCTGGAAAAGCCTTGTACATCTCCAATTTCAAAAAGTTTCATATTCACTGCCAAGAGGAATCTCTTCCATGCTTTACTAGCAGTGAACAGGATAGAAAAAGGAAAGAGATGAAGGGAAGAAAAGATCAGTCTCTATTACATTATCTGTCCTTCAGTTTCCAAACTAAACAAAACAATCCAAACAAAACTCTTTAAATTTCCTCTTATTCTCCAGGGAAAAGAAGTTCTTCTGTTCTTTACTGAAGAGGTGACAATAGGTAGCTGTGAAATGTCTTTTTCATCCTTCCTTGGTATGGCCAAGGCAGCAGAGAGCAAAGAGGCCTACATATGCAGATCACTTTGTATAACTGAAGCTACCAAGACAATTTCCATTTCAGTTCACAAGATATTTCTGAAACCATGAGAAGAATCAACAGTTTCATGAAATGATGTATAGATTTTCATCAATATATAAGTTAAAACATCCACAGAACACCAAAGCTATTTCGTATTTCAGCTTATAGGCTGCAAGCTTCAGTATTCCTGCAGTACACTGAGCAAACTTCTGACCAGTTGCACTGGTGACAAGGAGTTATACCATTTGAATACAAAAAATTGGGGGATTGAGGGGTGGAATCATGTACTTGAAATTAATAAATATTTTCATAATTATACCAATAATAAAACACCAGCAAGCAAGTTCTGTGACTTCAAGAACACGACGGAGGGTTCCAAAAATAAATTAATCACTTTCATTATTTTTTATGGATATGTGGTCTTACAATGCTGCTTCTGAAAACAATACCTTTTCCAAGACACTGCTAGTGGCTATCTATAGAAAATCTTACATAGATTTCAGTTTTTGGCATTTCTCCTAAATATTCTCACTATATGCTGTTAAAAGGCAATGGATAAGAACAAGATTAAACTCAGTAGGAGTGCTAAATGAAGACAGCCCTACAACCATACATGAAATCACAAAATTTTTTGCAGATTGAGTGCTAGGTTATTTTGTAACCTACTTTCCAAGGGAAAAAAAAAAAAAAGCTGAAACAAGGATTTGGATGAACTGAGTTCACAGCTCAACTTCTATCCCTATCTCTACTAATCATGCCATAATCATGCCACCAACACAACCACAAAATCAGGCCTAACAACTACACATCACAGAACCACAGAATATGCTGAGTTGCAAGGGACCCACCAGGATCATCAAGTGCAACTCCTGGCCCTGCATAGAACAACCCCAAGAGTCACACCATGTGCCTGAGAGCATTGTCCAAGCACTTCTTGAATTCTGTCAGGCTTGGTGCTGTGACCACTTCCCTGGGAAGCCTGTTTCAGTGCCCAGCCACCCTCTGGCAGTAAAATCTTTTCCTGATATCCAACCTAAACCTCCCCTAACACAACTTCAGGTCATTCCCTCAGGTTCTGTCAGTGGTCACCACAGAGATCATTGCCTGCCCCTCCTCTTCCCCTCCCAAGGACGTTGTAACTGCAATGAGGTCTCCCCTCAGTCTTCTCTTCTCCAGGCTGAACGGACCAAGTGACCTCAGCCACTCATTAGGCTTCCCCTCAAGGCCCTTCACCATTTTTGTTGCCCTGCTTTGGACGTTCTCTAATGATTTAATCTCTTTCTTATATTGTGGTGCCCAAAACTGCCTCCAGCACTCGAGGTGAGGCTGCCCCAGTGCAGAGCAGAGCGGGACAATCCCCTCCCTTGCCCGGCTGATGATGCTGTGTCTGAGGCACCCCAGGACAGGGTTGGCCCTCCTGGCTACCAGGGCAGTGCTGGCTCACATTCAGCATTCTGCCAACCAGGACCCCTAGGTCCCTTTCTATGACACTGCTGTTCAGTGCCACCTTATTACAATTTTGACAGTTTATCAATAAAATAGTGTGACAGGAGACAACACAAGCTATTTAAAGTTTGTTCTAGAACCCATCTGTTTTTCTATCAGTTATTAAAACTTCATTCAACACACAAAAACAAAAGCTTCCAGCTAGACAATAGGAGCAACTATTCAACAAAAAAAAAGCCTCCTCTGAGAACAACAAACACAAGTTACCACAGCATCACTGCAGAAGCCAGACAAATGAGTAAATGAAAGAAGAGGACATAAGTTATACAGACTGAAGTTTAAAAGGAGCTCAAGGAACCTAGCCAACATGAAAGCTGAGGACCTCTAAAGGGGAGGTAAGCATAGGACTGCGTATAAAATATTAAATGGTCATGCAAAAAGGAAGATCAAATTAAATACAAGGAAATGGAAGAGTTCTGATATTGAAAATGACAGAAGCTGTTACAAAAGGTTTTTTGTGAAGCCTCAGAAGGAGGTAAGTCCAAGAAGGTAGAGAGATGATTGAAGAGTTCAGCATCATATAAACCCAGAGTCTCAAGAGGATGACAAGAACCTCTCAGAAGAGATCTTTTGAGAAACAACATCAAGGTATATAAAGAATTAAGAAAGCAGTGAATCACAAAACTTGGGCATATGAATAGGAGGGGCAACGAGCAACATTGAGTTTAAAAATATACCTTCACACACACAGGTGCTGCCAAACTAAAAACCAAATCCTTTTTTTATCAGAAGTGCAGATACAACTCTAGTTTCTCATTTTGTAGTAAGAAAAGTGCTAAGTACTTTAATGTCTTGCATATCTTTTCATACAGTCCAGCAAGATGAAAGGAAGGTTAGAAAGAAGAACAGCATAAATGTATTTTGAAAGAAGTGAAGGTTTTTATACCCACAGGAAACAGCCAAACTTCCAAATTTATTGAAATACCCAATGAGATACAGATCAAAAAACAACAAATTCAAGATATACTGGGCCCCAATCTATAGAATCAGAGAACAGTTGAGTGTGGAAGGACTACTGCAGGCTGTCTGGTCCAAACCCTCTGCTCAAGCAGAGCCATCTAGAGGCAGTTGCCTAGGACCATGTCCAGACAACATCTCCAAGGATGGAGCTTCCACAGTTTCCCGAGGCAACCTGTGCCAGTGCTCAGTAACCCACACTGTTAAAAGAAAAAACAACAAAAACCCCAAACAAACAAAAAACAAACAACAAGACAAACAAGCACCAAAACAAAAACATCAAAACCCCTCCCACGTTAATGTATTGGTGTTTCCTGGTGCNATCTTTTCCTGATATCCAACCTAAACCTCCCCTAACACAACTTCAGGTCATTCCCTCAGGTTCTGTCAGTGGTCACCACAGAGATCATTGCCTGCCCCTCCTCTTCCCCTCCCAAGGAAGTTGTAACTGCAATGAGGTCTCCCCTCAGTCTTCTCTTCTCCAGGCTGAACGGACCAAGTGACCTCAGCCACTCATTAGGCTTCCCCTCAAGGCCCTTCACCATTTTTGTTGCCCTGCTTTGGACGTTCTCTAATGATTTAATCTCTTTCTTATATTGTGGTGCCCAAAACTGCCTCCAGCACTCGAGGTGAGGCTGCCCCAGTGCAGAGCAGAGCGGGACAATCCCCTCCCTTGCCCGGCTGATGATGCTGTGTCTGAGGCACCCCAGGACAGGGTTGGCCCTCCTGGCTACCAGGGCAGTGCTGGCTCACATTCAGCATTCTGCCAACCAGGACCCCTAGGTCCCTTTCTATGACACTGCTGTTCAGTGCCACCTTATTACAATTTTGACAGTTTATCAATAAAATAGTGTGACAGGAGACAACACAAGCTATTTAAAGTTTGTTCTAGAACCCATCTGTTTTTCTATCAGTTATTAAAACTTCATTCAACACACAAAAACAAAAGCTTCCAGCTAGACAATAGGAGCAACTATTCAACAAAAAAAAAGCCTCCTCTGAGAACAACAAACACAAGTTACCACAGCATCACTGCAGAAGCCAGACAAATGAGTAAATGAAAGAAGAGGACATAAGTTATACAGACTGAAGTTTAAAAGGAGCTCAAGGAACCTAGCCAACATGAAAGCTGAGGACCTCTAAAGGGGAGGTAAGCATAGGACTGCGTATAAAATATTAAATGGTCATGCAAAAAGGAAGATCAAATTAAATACAAGGAAATGGAAGAGTTCTGATATTGAAAATGACAGAAGCTGTTACAAAAGGTTTTTTGTGAAGCCTCAGAAGGAGGTAAGTCCAAGAAGGTAGAGAGATGATTGAAGAGTTCAGCATCATATAAACCCAGAGTCTCAAGAGGATGACAAGAACCTCTCAGAAGAGATCTTTTGAGAAACAACATCAAGGTATATAAAGAATTAAGAAAGCAGTGAATCACAAAACTTGGGCATATGAATAGGAGGGGCAACGAGCAACATTGAGTTTAAAAATATACCTTCACACACACAGGTGCTGCCAAACTAAAAACCAAATCCTTTTTTTATCAGAAGTGCAGATACAACTCTAGTTTCTCATTTTGTAGTAAGAAAAGTGCTAAGTACTTTAATGTCTTGCATATCTTTTCATACAGTCCAGCAAGATGAAAGGAAGGTTAGAAAGAAGAACAGCATAAATGTATTTTGAAAGAAGTGAAGGTTTTTATACCCACAGGAAACAGCCAAACTTCCAAATTTATTGAAATACCCAATGAGATACAGATCAAAAAACAACAAATTCAAGATATACTGGGCCCCAATCTATAGAATCAGAGAACAGTTGAGTGTGGAAGGACTACTGCAGGCTGTCTGGTCCAAACCCTCTGCTCAAGCAGAGCCATCTAGAGGCAGTTGCCTAGGACCATGTCCAGACAACATCTCCAAGGATGGAGCTTCCACAGTTTCCCGAGGCAACCTGTGCCAGTGCTCAGTAACCCACACTGTTAAAAGAAAAAACAACAAAAACCCCAAACAAACAAAAAACAAACAACAAGACAAACAAGCACCAAAACAAAAACATCAAAACCCCTCCCACGTTAATGTATTGGTGTTTCCTGGTGCTCAGTGGGAGCACCTTCCCCGTTTGGAAGACAGGGTCAACAACCTCACTGATGTCTAAGCAGACAGCATTTGCTCATGTCCTTCACGTATCTGGAAATGGCTTCAGGCATGAGCTGTTCCACCACCTTCCCAGAATCAAGGTTATATGACAAGCCTATCCTTTCCTGGGCTCTCCTTGCATAATCTCCTGTTTAAATGATGTCTTATCTTGAGCTTTCCTCAGCAATGCTTCATATACTGTCCCTGGTATCAAAATGAAGCTCTGCACTTCCTTACTGGTTTAAAAAACCACCTTTTATTCAATCATAAAGACAAGTATACCACTGTCCTCTGCAATGCTATGCTTAAAGATGGACTAAAGTATCACAAAAAATCTAAGATAAAAACCAGAATTATATGAAAACTTTTTGTATTAAACAAGCTGAGAACAGCAAACACAAAGAAATAAAGATTTGGCTTTTATTTTCTGTCTTCTACCTTTCCTTTTTAGACTTAAACATCTTCCTTTACATGTGCCCTACAGAATCAAATGAATGTCAAATGGATGATTCATTTCACACACTACTCTTTGTATTAGTTGTTACTTCATTCTTCAGCAAAGTAAGATTTATCAAAATATTTTCTAACTATGAGAAAAATATTTTAGGTAAATTACATTGGTAGAGAGTAATCTGACAGCAAAGCTCTTTAACACACTCAAGAGAAACACACATTATGCTAACAACTCACTTTCTTCCTCTGTATCTTGTAGCCAAATCACTAGTTGCGGTTGAACTGATTTAAAATATAAATTGTGCATGTAAGCAAATAATGTGTCTCTTCTCTCATCAGATTTGATCCTCAGCAAGACCTCTGGTGAACAAACAGCACAAATCAGCACAGCATTTTGGACAAAACTTACTGATATGCCATCAAACTTGGCTTTACTTGTGCAATTAAAAAAAAATTTCAACAGGGAAATTGCAATAGGTATATAAGTTTCTAGCAAGAAATCACTATTTTAGGGTAGAAATATTTACGATCGGAATAGTAGAAATACTACAATTTAACAAACAAAGGTAATGTTATTTTATGGCTTCCCAGGGAATTGAATGCAAGGACTTTAAACTTGGGTTTTTATCTGCAAATCTGCACTTGAGTTTCAATAAAACTAACTATTACAAGGATACTTAACTATATTATAGCATTTTTCAAGTAGATTCAAGTTGTGTTAATCTCTCCACTTCTTAAACGGAGAAACATTCTCACTGGGTTGGCTTTTTAAAATAGTGCAAGCCTGAAGGCTGGATAAAACTTTAGACTGTGCAATGAAGTCGTAGCTTTTTGAAGCCAATCATCCATCCATGTCCTGAAAGCACACTGCCCGAAGCACAGCAAGGAGAACAGAGAAACACGATTCTGACTGACAATCTTACCACCTCAGCACACAAGTGAAAATATACCCCTTTATGTTACACATTGCACAGAAGTTAAGTGCAAAAAAAACTATGGCTGAAAACGGTCCTGGTAGACACTGATAGGGTGCCAGTACTAGTCTGAGCATAAATTCACCACTCAGTCTTTAGATTTTAAGACTGATTTAAACATTTTCAGGAAAACATCAGCTTGATGCTAAATAATAGCTGAAAGATAATTCAAGAACTAGAAGGGAGAAAATTTAGAAAAGAATGTTGAACATTTCTTTACAAAATTATAACCCACATTCAGAAATCCTGTGTGGTTCTAGTTTTCCATCTCATAAGGGTTATAATAGAAATAATAAAGGCTTAGAGAACATTTGAAAGGAAAAAAAATGGGAAAAAAGTCACACACTTTGCTATTGCATTAGCTTCTCTTTTTTCAGATTCGACAAGGCATTTACATATTCAACTAGAACTTATACAAGTATTACATGCCCATGTTTTCACAATATCTCTTCAATTATCCTTTGGTAGTATTTTCACAAAGGTGTATGTGACAAAGCACTCACTTTTTGGTCTGCCATTACCTAAAACAGCATGCAATTTGCTAGGGAAAGGAAAGAAAGGCTGCAGCAGGATAAGCTGCTAAAAAGAATCATTTTACAAATTCCTACTCTATCTCATCTGAGAATGAAAACTTATAGAAGGAGAAAATATTTGAAGAGCTTCACATTTGGGGTTTGTTTTGTTTTCTTAAAGCCAGAAAAATAATGTAAACTGTTTCCGTGGACAGTATGTGTCCTAATGCTTGCATCACTTGTCACCATAAATAAATTTTTTTTTAAATTAAAATAAAAACACTAGCCTCTCCACAAAAGCAGTATTCTTCTCTGTTTCCTAATTTTTTTCTATTATAATTTAAAGAAAGCTCATAACTGGCTCTGCACTACTACATTACCATTTAAAGGTTAAAATATGGAACATAAAGCAGAGCAATACATTCAGAAGAAAATACTTCATAGAATCCCAAGAAAAGCGTAAAAAATTCTAATGCAATATAAAAATCAATACTTAATAACCAACACATAATCTGGTTGCAATGAATAAAGCAACAAACATAATAAAAATTTTGCTGATTTCGAATCGAAACACTTTAGTACCAGAGGAATATAAGCAATTTGTAATAAAAGTCTCAAAGTGTGACCAGAAGTTTCCTCCCTTATTTTTTGCCATACCACAGTCGACCCCAAAAAAGTATGAGATGGTGAAAAAACAGGTATGTTTTCTTCATACCACAATTTGTTAAGAAAAAAGAAGTGACAGGTACAGACTATTACAAATGCCTGTTTTAAGTTCAATTACAAATCCACATCACCCACTAGCACGGTGAGGTTCTGCCCCCTCCTTGCATTCACTTCGAAGGAGCAAAGGCTCCAGGTCTTTTCATTTGCATCTTATCTCTGGGTGTCCTCATCTACAAACACATTTGCAAACCCTTTTTCTGTGGGATTGACCCCATCATACCACGGATGCAAAGTGGTCTCCTTCTGTCTAAACTGAACCTCAGCCTGCCCTTCTGACAACCTTAGAGTAGGGCAGCACAAGTTGCAACCACCCTTTTATTCTTTCACTCCACACTTGATCTCAGGTCAGCATTTCTTTTCTCAAGTATTACAGGTACCATCATTCAACACTCACACCTTCCTTCAAGCCTCTTCATGTGTCCTTCACTCCTGCTATACTCAATTTTTGAAGGATAACTAAAAAGCTTCTGAGACACACTCTCTTCAAGCTTTCATCTCCCCTTAACCCAATCACCTTGGCATCTCCTCTCTGCCCTTGACAAATGAGTCTGCTCCCACTCTTATCTTCTCACACACTGCTGAAAAGACTCTTTTTACAGCCCATCACTTTGGCTGCATAAAACTTTCACTTCCTCTCTCTTTGTTTTTGAAGAACAAACTCTATTTTTGTTACCTTTCACTGTTTATGCCCACTTAAAGAAAGCCAGCCAATTCGACTCAACAAAACTCATGGTAGCAACTGGCAGAAACCCATTCCTCTGTTGTTGTTGGATTTGCTTTCCTCTGGTTTAGATAGTTAAAGCAACCCAGAGGGTTAGAGGTAAAGAGGGTATGAGGAGTTAAATAAGCACCAAAAAAAAAAAAAAATATTACAAGACTCCACTGCTGGAATAACAAATAAGGCAGATGTGTTTAGAGGGAGATGAGAAAGCATGAAGGCTTAGGCAAGCAAACCCTTTGCCTGGCTATGTTTCCTCCTTTCAGTTGCCCATAGGTATCCCAAAGGGGGTGAGGGGAAATCATACCCTCCTACTCTGTATCTACTTTGCCAGCAACATCTGTTTAAGACTCAGAATAGTCAGCCTGGCAAAGGCACATGTGTTGTGGACAGCTAACAAAATGCAAGCTTTCAGAGTTGTTTTTTTAAAATGTTTTAGTAATAGCTGCCCTGATGCCATCTCTGAAGTGAGAATGAAGAAGTGCTAGTGCAGCTCCAAGCTGAGAGCCAGACTGAAAGGCCAATAGCATTATTCTGCAGTCTTGCACTGCTTGAATCTCATACCACCTACAGAGCAAGGAGAATTGAAAATGACTGACTTTGCCAGCACATCCTTTACTAACCAAAGAAAAGAGAGAGACGTTGTCAGCACCTTCTCTGTAAGTGCCCAGTGACCCACACACCATTATGCTTTTGTCTTGATCTTTATACAGAGCAGTTATATGGAAAACACTCCTCATCTTCCAGACCAAATTAGTATCAGCTAGAGTTAGCTTGGTAGACACATCACTACAGCTGCAAGCTCTTAGAGACAGTCCTCATTTTTGTGATCCGGGAAGGCAAGTACGCTGCAGGGGTTAAGGGACAGCTGAGGGATATCAACACCATTTTGATCCCATTAGCTCAACATCTTGCTTGTCTATAGCCCTCTCACTAACAAGAACTATCACCTTCTGGTGACAGAAACAATCACTTTCAAAGCAGGATAAATCACAGAATGGGGCAGGTTGCAAGGGACATAGTGGGTTATCTGGTCCAACCTCCCCAAGCAGAGTCATCCTAGAGCACATTACTCAGAACTCTGTCCAGACAGTTCTTGCATATCTCCAGTGAGGGAGAGTCCACAACCTCTCTGGGCGAGCTATTCCAATGCATGGTCATCCATACAGTAAAGAAGTTCTTCCTCATTTTCAGATGGAACATCCTGGTCATCAGTTTCTGCCACTGTCTCTGGTTGTATTGCTCAGCTGAGAGCAATACTACTGAGAAGGGCCTAGCTCCATTCTCTTAACACTTTCCCTTTAAATAACAACAAAAAAAAAAAAATTTAAAAATTAATTTTCAGGTACACCCAGTTCAGTTATATAAAGATGAGTTACATTTTGCAGAACTAAATCATCACTCAGAACTTGCTGCAAGGTTCTCTAATAATCCATCTCATAGACTAGTCAATATGGCAGAGTCAATTTTTAGCATTGGCTGTGTTCTGAGGTCCTAATTTGACACACCATTTTGCAGACTTAGAGCAGAAAATGCTGACGACTGATGCCATTTAGAAGGTACACTGAGACAGTCCACTAACAAACCTACCCAGAATAATCCCTAAGTGATCTGTTCCTACTCTGCAACACCAGCAACTGTTTTCAGTCTCTACAAGAACAGCTCAACTGAACAGACCATAAGAGTGAGTATGAGGACTAGCACTCCGCATTTTCAAAGCTCTAATCAGTGTCACCCTTCAATCCATACAATAGTTATCTATGCTGATGACTTCTGTTTGGATAACTACTGTCAATCCTTTTTTAATCCTGAGGGAAGCAGGAATTGCAAATTGGCAGTTAGAGTGCTCTTACTGCAGTTGGCATATTTTCCATCTCTAGTAATGCTTTTACGATTCAGTAGCAGAGCATTTCCAAAAAGAGCTCTAACAAAACAATACACATCTGTTCTCTTTCAGCAACACTCTCAGTAGGTCTCTGACTTCCTATGGCCACCTGATAAAATTGGATGCAGCACCATCCCTCTAAGCCCAAAAATGACAATAATAGTCTACACAGCAGCAATATTGGATCTACCCAGGGATCCCTCATACTCTCTGGACATCTGCTCTTCAGTGCTGCTACTCCACAGCCTGAATATCCTGTATCAGCCTGGGCCCACCTACCTTTCATGTAGCTGTCATGCAACTCCACGCTACTCTGAGTGTCATTTCAGACTACAGATGGCATCGCTACCCCAGCTGCCACTGCTGAGTCACACTGCTGTGCCATTTGCTCACTTTGAATACGCATTTGCTAAAACAGTCACAAAGATTGAAAGCTCATCTGACTTATTGTACCCAGATCTGTTTTGGTATCAAACATCACGTTTTTTATTACTGCCAGTTTTGTCACGTCACAGTTTGTCAGTGGCAACTCACTAGAAAAGGACAAGAAACCACATAGAAACAAGGTTTTACTCAGCCTCACTACTTCGGGATGCTTCCAAAGCACCTGGTGTGCTGGCCAGAGAAGCCCTTGGTGCAAGCACGCAGCCTGGGACCCAACTGCATTACAGCTGAGTGAAGCACATCTGCATGCAGATATGGCAAACAACAAACTCACAGAGCACAGGCTTCAACCCAGAGCAGTCACAGGCTAATGCAAGAAATTTCATTTCCAAAAACTGCTGCGGTTTGGGTTTTACACATACATCAACAGCAGCAGTAATGAAATTTCAAAGTTGATTACCAGAAATTTTTGCTACCTCCCTTCTAATCCGTTGTTGGGGTTTGGGGAGTTCTCCTTTTGTTTTCCTTTTTCTCTTGAGGATTTTTCCCCATACTAAAGAGTGCTGGGAGACAATGATTACCGGGTATTTTAAGAGAGACAAAAGACCTGGACACAGGGGGCGGGGTCCAGCTGGCTATCCTCTTTTACCTGGGGTTTTCTCACGTGAGGCAGAGATGCCAAGTGAACTGGGAGAAAAGGGGTTGACTGCCGACTCTAGGGCTCTTGTTCTCCCGGCACTCGGAGGTGAGAGCAGCTGCCCTCGTGGTGGAGGGAATTCATCGCCGCTGCGGACTCCTGCCTTCTGCTGCCTTCCTTCTACCGTGAGTGGAGCTTGCTGGCTGGAGCAGCTGTTGCACGGAGGCCCTGTTTAACACCCTGCCTCACTAAAACAGGGACCTTTCCACCATCTGCTCAGGTGCCTCGGGGGGACGCCCCTGGGATCCAAGCCCACCTTTCCCTGCCTCGCTGGGAGCCGGGCCGCGGCTGCCCTACCCCCGTGCCGTCCCGCTGCTGCTGCTTTGAGCCTTCNCCCTGCCCGGCCCGGCCAGGCCGCCATTGCCGCGCGCTCCCCGCGCTGGCTCCGGAGCGCCCCCTGCCGGCGCGGGGGAACCATCGCCCCGCCCCGCGCCCCGGGAGCCGCCAGCGCCTCCTGCCGGCCGTGAGCGGCACCGCCCCGAGGGGAAAGGGCCGGGCAGCCGGGAAGGGTCACCGGGATCTGGGTCTGTGTGGTGTTACTGCCACAGTTGTTGGGGTTCTGTTTGCCTTGCTATACACACACGTATATATTAGTAAAGAACTGTTATTCCTATTCCTCATATCTTTGCCTGAAAGCCCCTTAATTTCAAACTTACAATAATTTGGAGGGAAGGGAGTTACATTTTCCATTCCAAGGGAAGCTCCTGCCTTCCTTAGTAGACACCTGTCTTTCAAACCAAGACATCCATCTACTTCAACCCACTCAATACTGCTACAATCCATAAATTAGAGAATTAGAAAATATTAAAGAGGAAAAGTGCCAGAAATAAATTAATTTCTTAGAGAACAGGCAACCCAACATGAAAGAGAATGTCAGCAAAAAATTTAATTCCTTCAGCATTCAGTTACAAAAAGGCATGCAGGTCCCAATCCATTCTCACACTTAGTGAAGAAAATGTTAGGCAAGATAAGTGTTCCCAAATATTATTCAAGACAAGTGACTACCTACCACATTATAGTTTTGCAATTAGTACTTCTAAAAACAACAGAAGAGAGAATCTTCACCAACTCTGAATCAAATAGCAAATAAAAACCACGAAAAGTCAGGATCCCACCTAATCCTCAAATCTCCTTTGCTAGAGTAGGAATAGCCCTATCAGGATACAGTGGGTTTTAAGAAAAGGAGCTTTCACCACACTGATGAAGTGAGGCAATTTCCTCACCTCACCCCATCATCCTTACATCTGTACATTGTAGAGAGGAAATATAAAAGAATATAGGAACTCTACACCACCAAAACCAATCATACTTATTTAGAAATATTGAAAGACAATTAGAAACAGCTCAGATGGCAGAAGACAAGAAGAACTAAAGACCTTTTTTCCTTAGGCCAGAGAGTTTTTATATGAATGCTACTCTGAAGAGGATTCAAAATCTTGTTCCTGACGGCAAAAAAAGACAAGTGGACATCTTCATTCTTTGATACAGTAATTTAGTTCTTTGCTGCTTTTAGGTCTAGCAAACCAGAAATTCACAACTCTAATTTCAGAAAGTAAGCAGAGGAGGATCTAATTTGAATTAGTTTTAAATTATACAGCCATAAATGAATTAAGTTTATTCAATCAACATTTTCAGGTCACCTTTAAACCTCCTGCTACCAATTCATATGCTAGACTAATTGCTTCAGATTCATCTTTCTTTCCTCTGAAGAGGAAAATCATGAAAATTAAATGCTCTTACATTTCTACAAGATGCAAACACCGGTGTTTTAATCTGCAAGCAACTAGCTGACAGAAAGTAGTCAGAGTTTTGGATATAGTGGGTATACAAATATACTAGTTGGCCTGTGGGAGGGGGCAGTGTAGATTGCTGCTGATGTAAAGAATTCAAGAAGAAGAAAGTGTCAGTTCAAGAAGAGAAAGAAGATGAGGAGCAGCACTGGAGCGACACAGTTCTGCCGTAGGACACAACCCTGCCTCAGAGTCCTCTCGTCAGCTGTGCCTGAAATATGTATAATCAATGCGAAGTAAGCCTTAGCTGTTACTCAGGATTAAACATAGTAGGAATACCTAAGTGCAGATTGATGCTAAATTTACAAGAACTTTTTAACACAGATTTTGAGTTGAGATGTTATGCATACATAGGCTATTTACACACATGGTAATGCTTCTAATGCAGCAGCCTTCTTCAGCTCAGGCTGTCAAAAATAGAAGGGAATGGGTAGGAGGAGAGGTGCTCCTCTTTATCAGCAGCATCTTACTTTAAATGGATATGGTGAAAGGAAAGAAAGAAGTATTAAAATGTGAAAGAGAAGGATAACAGTGAATAAGCATTAGATGTTACACTTTATTTTTTCCAAGAAAAAAAAGACTTGATATTGAATTCTTTTTATATAAGTCATCAATACAAATCAAACAGAATAAGTAACTGGGAAAAAATCAATAAAAATCAATAAAAATATTTCTACTTAGAATCACTGTTGTTAATTACTTCATGACAAATTATCACAATAAATGTCAAACTCCCAATTAAATGAGCAAGTCTGAAGTCAGTCAGTGTCTGAAGATACCAATTACAAAAGTAACAAGTAGCTTTAGTCAAGTTTAGGTCTACTCATTTATACAAGTAATTCTTCAGTACTGTTCTGCAGAAAAGAAGTGCTTTATATATCCTCCATATGTAAACAGGAGTCAAATAGTGGTAAAGTTTCTGCATTTTTATTTTTAATCAAAGATATAATATTAGAATGAACAAAAATATACTTTCAACTAACATTCTTAATAAAATGGAATTTACCCAGGGGCACTGGCAGTAAGACACTTTTGCTCAACGTTTCACTCCCCTTGCACTGACATAGGAGGCTGATGATCAGACAGAGGCAGCTACTGCTTTGGTTCAATAGAGCATTACTCAATATAGCTTTATTGTAAAAGGCTGGGAGCTTTTCACCCATCCTATTTGAAATACTCTGCTCCAATTATTTCTACTCCACTTTATTTTTGTGAGAACCAAGTCCTGTAAAAACTAGAACAGTTTTAGCTTTTATTAAGAACTACCTATACCACACTTGTATTTCTGCAACCATATAACATTGTGCTCAAAAAATCTGAAGTTACTCTTCCAGATTCATTTGTTTTCAAATTATCTCTTGAGAGATTAATATGTAGTATCTGCTTTCTGAGGCATCTCTAAAGACAAGGTGGATGAACAATTCCTAAACAATCAGTTTGGTTTCAATTCATCTTGGAGCCCATGATAGATCTTGAGGTTTGATGACAAACGACTGCAACAGCTCCTTGCTGGGTCACTGCTGTTCTTAATTAGCTTTTCTAGAGTGTCAGAACATGAAACTTCCAGAGATGATGGTCACTATCACACTTTCGGCTGTGCATCAGTCATTCATGATAGCTTCACAACTTGCTAAGCGAGAAAAAAGCAGCAGAGAGCTTTAAAGTGACAGAAAAGAAAACAGTACCTTTTTTTGTTGTTGTGGAAACGTTCATCAACTTATACAAAATTTATATATTCTAGATGCTTAGCATGGTTCGTTATTGTGTCACAAGTACAAAACTTTCCTGGAAGAAAGTGAGAAAGAACATGAAGCTTCCATTACATAGAGGAGCTTTGATAGAACCACCTACTTGACCACCCACTCTTCCGGTTAGTAAGTGAAAGCAACTGAATGGTCATTAAATGACTCCAATTCACTCTACATTTAGCACTTCCCTCTTGCTTACTAAGCAGAGAGAGGAAAGCAAAAATTTGGAAGCGAACTGTGCTACAGGGAATAAGAATTACTTTCTATCAAGGTTCCACAATTTTTCCTCCATAACGCATGAGCTGACAGGGGACCAAATTGCTTTGATAACATACAAATCCCTCATAGATTTCTCTCCAGTCTGACTTTTCTTTCAAGGGTAGCTCATGTGATTGTCTTCCATCTTATCTGTCTGCATACTAAGAATTGTAATTTTACTTCTATAATTCATTCCCAAATAGCAGCAACTAAAATGCAAAAATACAAAATAGAGAATAGCGGTGTGTTCTGTCCCACAAGCAAAATGTGGGCACACAAAACAGCAGTTTTTCATCCTAGAGGATATTAGCAGCAGCACTAGCGTTTGATTAAAAGGTCAGTGTAGATTCAACCTAGAAGTGAAGATACATTGACCTAATCTTAAAAATAGCAATGTGCAAGAAAGAGTTCTCATGTGTGACAAAAAAATGAGATCTTATCTACACAATGTTTTTAAGATTTCTTGTGAACTATAAAAGTGTTTGCTCATGTTTATCCCTCCTCTCCAACAGATATTTTTGTGCTTTGTCCTGTTATAAAAACCAAGTTCAATCTTTCAGCTACATCACGTTGGTACTTTACAACTGGAAAAATAAAGTTTAACAACTTTAGAGTTTTAGTAAAGTGGGGATTTTTTGGTGTCGCATGCAGGAGAGGAGGGGATGTTTAAAACATCTGCCAGAAAAAAAAAAAAATAGCATTCTACATGTAAAGGCAACAAGAATAAAAGTGTCCAGTACAAGAACTGTAGCTATTATTACATTTTGTCTCTGACAGTCAATGATTCGGGAATGAGACCATCTGAACAGCTTAGCCATTTTGGTTTCTAAGGCTAGGAACTTGGCTAATGGAGTAAAGAACGCCAAGCCTAATTATGTCTTCTATTAATGAAAATGCATATGCAACTAAAGGTTTGTCACCACCACCTGAAAGCCATTTACTCTTGTATTGATGTGCAAATCCCACTAATTACCGAAATCCACAGTCTTTTTTATTGAAGAGACAAAGCCAAGTCCAAGAAGAACAGTGAAATCTCTCTTAACAAGCACAAACATAAAAGATTCCCTTTTCTAATAAGGAAAACTGTGTTCCCATTACCAAGGAAGTGCTGCAGTTACAGAATCCTAAGTAACACACAAAAAATTCATCCATGCTGCCTCAAAAGTAGGTGGGCTCCTCACTACCTACCTATGAAAGGGATGAAAGCACCGCTGTCACTTCAGCCATGTGCCCACAGTCCTAAGGCCTCTCTGCAGGTGCTCCTCCAAGGTCTGCCATTTGGTGCAACCACAGAACATGAGGTTATGGAAAGCAGTGATTTGTCAGGCTCACTAATTACAGTCAGCACTGGGCAGACAGGGACTTGCTCTGCCCCAGTTCTACAGCAGAAGCAAGTTTGCCCTTCCTGCACTCTGAGCCACTGGAAAGCTTTGTAACTGTGTTAACATGGTGGCCAGCCTGAACTAAAAAGCCCAGATCGGGAAAAAAAAAAAAAAAAAAAAAACACCATACTAGCCTGGCCTGAGCTTTGCATTGGGTCACCACAGCCCCTGGATCAGAGCTGACACGATGCTCCTCCGGCTTGGAGCATGCTCAGCCATATCTGATGCAAAACACTCTAAGGGCATACCCAGTATTAGTCATCTGTGTGGAAAAAAATGCAGCACAGAGCTGCTATCACTTCTGAAAAATGGCTGTAAAAGCTTATACTAGGAATTAAAGCAGAAAAAAGTTCAGTTGGGATTCAATATGTTAAACACTCCTATCAAAACAAGACCACTTTCAGTGCTTAAGATAAAATTGTAAAGCCAGTAAACAACAATAGTTTTATACCACAGCCCAGCCAAAAATATTTCCATTTGTGGTGACTTTTTTGGATTTGTTTTCCAAAGAGAAGAAGTTGAGAAGCCTCAAAAGAAAAGTTGTGATGCTTCCTTGCCATGAGGACTAATGGTAAGTTTTCCCCCACAACAGTAGGAGAAAATACCTTAAAAAACATTTTGCTCAGTTATAAAGCATTCTGATGTAGTTTGCCACTTCAGGAAAAAATGAGTCTCACAGGAGCAAAAAGCCAACATAACACAGAGAAATGGCCAGGCTTACATTAGCAGTAATAACAGGGAAGTGAACCCTGACCTCCTAATACAGAGCACTGTGCTATCAGCTAAATACCAGATTTATGAACAAATCTTTTGTCAGAACAGTTTTGCAGGTCTGATCCAAATTCATGCGCAAATAAAGACAATTCAAACTCAATTTAGTAGCAGATAAAAGCCTCAAGTAGGTATGTCTACACTGGTTTCCCTAATTAGCACTCTTAAATTTGTGCTCACGCCTACAAATCCTCTTGACCTTTTAGAAGGCAAGCGTGACAACATACTGTACTGAAACAAGAAGAAGTAAAGGCAAAGTGATTTTGAATCTAGACTTGGTATGGGAGCAGCTCTAAGTAGAACAAGAGATTCCCAATGTGTTTGAAGAGCAATAAGCAGCATATTAACACTGCAGTCTGGGGTCATTTTATTGAGCTATTTCAAGAGAAAACAGGCCAGACAAACCAGCACTGTTGGCAGAAGAGACCATGATCTACACAAGTGTTCCAACCAGTTTTAAAACTGGTTAGAATATTTCCAGTGTATACAGCCCCAAAGGCAACATGATCCATTTTAAGAGGAAATTAAACAGTGATATTCAAACTGTTGCCTCTATTGGCACCAGCCATATATTCCTAAATTCGGCCCTGCTGGATTCATGTCATGAATATAAAGAGACAAAATATTCTAACGACCAACAATGGCAAAAATTAATAAACCTGGAAAACTTCATTGCAAAAGTTACCATAAAACAAATTGAGCATACAGAAATAAAACTATACCTGAACACCTGAAAAATATGTTTCATTTTTAAAAAGTAAATGTAACTCCTATATGTGACAATAAGCATTTATCTGTGGGGATGTGGGGATGTGGGGTGGGGGAAAGATAGGGTAGGGTATTACTGACAGCTCTTTACACTGAAATAGTTAATTAACAAATCAATAATGCCCTGTTGACAACAGAAAATTCTGAAGCATACTATTTTTGGACTTCCCCATGGTTTAAAAAAACCATGCCTTTCCATGCTTTTTCTAATGTGTCTTAAAAAACGTGCCTAGAACTGCAGCACCTAAGAAACAGTTATCAGAGTGGAGTCTGCATAGTTCACAGTCTCTTGTTCAACTTACTAATCACTACACATCTCACAGCAGATTGTTTCAGAGTAAAGACTACTTTTACAGCAGCTGGTCAAATTTCAGGAAGCTGAAGTATTTTTATGGCCATGACATCACTTGAAGGATACAGAGGAAAAAAAAAAAAAGCAGAAAAAAATCAGAACACACTTCAAATATTTAATTAGTGCATTAGGCCAAAATCAAGGTCCACTACATCTTTGTCTTCATAATTATGTGACTAAACCTTTCTGAATACAATTATATTGCATTCCACTAGGTTGAAATCCTTCCTTACCATTTCCATTTCTGCATAAACCAGACTTATTTCATATAAGTGAAGGAATCAGATGAGAAAGATTCAGCTTAAGCCATGAAAAAGATTAGGAAAGGTAGCCCTCAGAGGTTAAGTAATATTCCGAAACAATAATCACTTTAGCATGGCACATCTCTACATTTTAGCTATGCACCATTTGCATGATTAACATCTATTTTATTGCTGGTGGTATATGAAACTACTTCCAAAAGTAGCTGGAGGAGTTCAGTTAAATGATCATACAACAGCATTGCCAGTATCACAAACATAAAGTTTGAGCAGAAGCAGAATTACAGCAGAATTTACCAGCCATGGAAAGAGGCTCACAAAAAAAAAAAAAAGTCCAACCTGGAATCACAACAGATTTGTACTACAGCTCTGTCAAACTCTGCTTCATCCTGGCATCATTTTCTGTATTCACATCAAAAGTTTATCTCCTTCCATAAAATTCATCTTGAATAAACCTGCTTTCTTTATATATACACAAATGTTTTTCATATTTATAACCGTATTTCACATCATTAAAGTGAAAAATAACATTCACGTTAAGTCCAAAAGTTTGACTTATTAGGTATTTTCTCCTACAGATTTTTCAAAATACAGAGTGGATTGTACAATAGTTTCAGCTCCTCAGTGCAGGTCTGCGGGGTTCATATACACCAACTCTGGATTTTGGAACTACAAGAAGCCAGTGAACCAGCAACTGATTGCTTGCTACAACACTGACATGTGCCTTTCACACTTTTTTGGGGTGTGTAGCTATATGTATCGTCTCTTTAGCCTGTAACATAACATGCTTTTTTTAACTAGCTTAAGTCACTGAAAGTGGTTATCACACTTATTTAGGGATACAGAGATGTAACTTCTCAGTAATATTAAGAGATAGCAAATACTGTCTCCGGTGCTATTGGTAGGTATTGCCATTCTAAAAACAAAACTTTAGAACACACAAAAACACACAAAAACCAGTGACACATCTACTTTAATGTCTTCCTCAAAAAAAAATAGTTCAAAAGTCGTTGATAGATGCATCTAGTCTGTCTATGGCTGGGCCACGGTAGAACGTTTATTCTCATTTTAGAGAATAAACTCAATGATTCATTAAGAAGATGCAAACTTCGAAAAACCTCTATTCTAAAACCCACACACTCTTTGAAAGCCTGCTTGTGAAACACCAGAATGCTTACTTGTGAATTCAAAGGCTTTCCTAAGAAGTGAAATATAGAAATATAAGTTTAGTAACAAAAAGCTGTTATACTATGAAGGTCATTTTCTCTTCCTAGCAGGGGACAGCAGTGGTTCAAGGAGACAGATTGCCTGGAGGGATAAAAACGCATTCCCTATCTTCCATTAACATTTTTGCAAAACCTGCACTCTTATCAGTAGCTCTTGATACTGGCTGACTCCAAGGCCTCAAAATAATTGACTGGAAGCTATGTTGAAAGAGTCGTGTTGTGTCAGCTCTGTGATAAACAGACCAAAGGGGTAAAGAGGGTTACACACACGGCACAGACTGGGTTGCAACCTATGACTCATTAAGAAGCTATTCAGCACTTCCAGAACAATCCACATGAGAGGGGAAGAAAATGGATGTCTTTTGAAAGCTAGGATTATACTGCCTTACTGCTCTATTGTCAATCGAGCCTTGTACTACAGCCAGCGATCTTCTTTCAAGTCTATTTGACCTGGAATTGTTGAGGGGTTTTTTGGTAACTCTTAGCAACGACTCATAACATTCTTAGCAATGACAAAAAAAAAAAAAGAAAGAAAGTGTTCAGCAACTTAATGTGCAACCCTCTACACAAAACCTCTTTAGCTGCCCATGTGGTCACTGGCCCAGCAGTTAGGATCCAGGTAAAAACTAGGCTTTACCAGCTCCCTGTATTTTCAACAGCATGTTTATTACATTCACAGTGTTCTATCACTGAATGATTTCATCTTAAAACAGATTATTTTTTTCTTTGATCCAGCTCAGCACTCTGGGATTTTCTGCCATACACCTGACCTAGAAGATAAATGAGCCAAATAGGCTCACAGCAGGCAGAGTGCAAACAACCACTTCCCACTACCCATACCTTAGGATGCACCTGGAAAAAGAAAACAGCTTTGGTTCACAGAGTCAAATGGAGCAGATTGCTTAAGTAACACATTTTTTTTGTTGTTGTTATTGTTGTTTACAAGCCACAGTACTAATCCTCTTAATGAATTTCAAGTTCTTCAATGAGATTTCATTTTCTTGGTTCCCATTCCTGGAAGAGAGTTTTTAGCCTGATCTCTGGAATATATCCAAAGTATTTAGGAGGAGAACAGCACATGGAAAAATAGCCCTGATCATGCCTTATTGCTACTGCTCATAGCATGCATCTTTTGACTTGTTTCAACAAAATAACTTCAAAAACTATTCTGCAGTTTGAACCTTCATATAAATCCAATGCATTATTGCTCAGTTGTATATCTTGAGTCTAAAGTAAGGATTTTACATTATACGAACATAAGAACAATAAAGGCCAGAGTCTTTAAATATACATAAGCCTACATATGAGCACCTTTATAGGTATCTAACTGACAGATAGGCATCGATACACACACATTCACATATTTCCAACTCACACTTTACCATCACTAATAGAACTTCAAGAGCTATGGGGCAGAACCAAACAAGGTTCTACTCATTCAACAAAATCACCACCTCCAATTATCATCAAAAAGAACAGGTAATGAATAGCATTGATTTCAATGACGAAATGTTTACAACTTGTATCTCTAAATATTATTGAGGTGTGACAAAATCAGAAGACTAACTCTCAGGATATCTGAGGCAATTCAGTGAAAAAGACGAGAGTTCAAGATCCAACACACACATTCAGTCATTGATTGACTAGTGCATTTGTGATGCACGCATTTTAGTAATTAGAGTGGGAAGTCCATTAATACACTATCCATTAAATAACAATCTGTAAGCCTAAAGGCTAATTGGAATTAAAAGAAAAAAAGAAAAAAAAAAACTTTGTGGAGGGCATTGAATTTCAAGTGCGCATCAGTAGGAAAAATACGTAACGTGTTACAGAGTCAAGGTATATTTTACCATAACATACAGTATAGGATATAATAATTTTGGGTTACTTTTCTCTTTTAAACACATGCCTACTGGAAAA
>VYZQ01034279.1:19677-30284 GCA_013400655.1 Mystacornis crossleyi | reverse complement strand
GTGGGGCTGATGTATTATGGCTGACCCTGGCACAGAGATCCTCTTGTAACACTCTAAAATTAAATTTTTCCTTCTATGACAGCTCTGAAAGAGTTATTCCTTGATTTTGGTTGCCATAATGACAGCAAGAACCACTGAAGGCCAAAAGACTAGGTATTAAAACAAGCATTCACCCATGCTTCCAATAACATCCTTAGCTCTCCCAAAGATTGGGTATATTCTTATAAATCTCACGCACATGGAAATTTTTCAAGGGGAAGGAAATGCATTTTTTTTCTCCAGGTAATAGATACTTAACCTGGAAGATTTTCCAGCCTAATTTTGACTGTGCTGTTGATTTTTCATTTTTATGCCTGAACTTAAAAAAAAAAAATCACCTGATTTAAAATGCACCAACATTAAAACTTAATTAATGACATTAAAACTATAATTTCATTCTGGTTACCTCAAAATATTTCATTTAATTGAAAAGGTCTTTCCTATTTTTGTTTAGCTTTCAGTTATTTAACTCTGAATTGTTCTTAATATTTGCTTGTCTTAAAAAAATCTGTCTTGAAAAGTCAGAAAGTTCCTTTTCAAACTGCCGGATAAAATATTTCCATGTTTGTTTAGTTTTTGTCCCTCCCTCCCTTGCCCTCATTCCCTGATCATTGGTTTTTGCCAGGTCTGATTGGATTGTTTCAGTGGCACTGTTTCATAAAATGGATCTTTAGGCAAAGTTGTGATGCATTGAAAAAATTAGGCCAGGTCTGCCCATGATAACTGACTTGGGAGAGGCTGAGATGGAAAGTCTGAGATGGAAAATGCATACAGTACAATTATAAGAACATGCCTGATTTAGCTTTTGTACAAGCAAGTTGACTGCAAAATGCATCTTTGCAGCTCATTTTAAATTTGTCTGAAAAGGAAATGTCACTTTTGTATGTTAATAGTCAGTGCATTATAGATCATAATCCACCTACATAATTATTGTGCCACCTTTTACATCAAGCTTCTTGGGGAAGTGGCTGGGATCCTTATTTCTCTTGATATTTGAAAGATTTATTGATTTGCCTGACATGTGTAATTCATTTGAGAATGAGCAAGTAAAAAGAATTTTTCTTGCACTGCTGTTTGCAGAAGCCTTCTGTTTCATAGGTACATTGATATCTTCTCAGGGCATTCATGAAGGGCTCTTGGAAAAAAACCCCACCCTTTTCTTCTTTGTATCTGTAGAATCAAATACTACAAAGAATTGTGGATAACTACTGTTAAGCTAGAATATCATACTAAATTGGCAGAAAGAAGTAGTGGAATATATGCAGCATATTTTTGCGGACAGCTATCCAGACAGGAATTTGTTACCCCATTTGCTGTATTCAATCACTGTAAGAAATGCACACCTTTAGTTTCTGAACAGAAAACTATACAGAAAAAATGTATTTCATAGTGCCTTATTTAGCTGATCTCGGGGGTGGGAAAGAACTCTATATTTTATTTCAAAATAATCTGGATTATATAAAGGTACTTGAACTAATTTCCTATATATAGGCATCTTCAGTTCCTCAGTGGAGCAGATTCATGTGTCTATAGTACAAGTTTAACTGCTTACATCAGCAAACTTCAACCAGACGTCAGGAGAGTGCCCCTGAAACCGGCTCTGCCGCACACTGGACAAGATCGCCCTGCCCCAGCCTCTGCTCACAGGACCACGCTCCAGCCCTGAGCAGGTACTGTGTCCAGTCCTGGGCTCCTCAATATAAGATAGACAAGCTACTGGAGTGGGTCCTGTGGAGGGTCACGAAGATGATGAGGGTTTTGAAGCATGTCTCTTATGAGGAGAGACTGTGGGAGCCAAGACTGTTTAGTCTAGAGAATAGAGAACTGAGAGGGGATCTCATCAATACATAGAAATATCGCACNGAAATATCGCAAAGGTGGGTGTCAAGAGGATGGTGCCAGGCTCTTTTTGGTGGTGCTCAGCAACAGGACAAGGAGCAGTGGCCATAAACTCAAACAAAAGAAATTTCACCTTCCACCTTTTGAGGAAGAACTTCTTTGTGTTGAGGGTGGCAGAGCACTGAACAGGCTTCCCAGGGGGCTCGTGGGGTCTCCCTCTCTGGAGACATTCAGAACCCACCTGGACACGTTCCTGTGTAACCTGTTGTAGGTGACCCTGCTTTGGCAGGGGGTTGGACTGGGTGAT
The DNA here is from genome assembly GCA_013400655.1 of Mystacornis crossleyi. Lineage (NCBI taxonomy): Eukaryota > Metazoa > Chordata > Aves > Passeriformes > Timaliidae > Mystacornis > Mystacornis crossleyi. The sequence goes on along the minus strand of VYZQ01034279.1, from coordinate 28,099 downwards.
CTCCAAAGGTCAATTCCAACCCTAACAATTCTGTGAGTCTGTGATTGCTGGAGTAAACTCGCTCCAGNCCAACATTAAAACTTAATTAATGACATTAAAACTATAATTTCATTCTGGTTACCTCAAAATATTTCATTTAATTGAAAAGGTCTTTCCTATTTTTGTTTAGCTTTCAGTTATTTAACTCTGAATTGTTCTTAATATTTGCTTGTCTTAAAAAAATCTGTCTTGAAAAGTCAGAAAGTTCCTTTTCAAACTGCCGGATAAAATATTTCCATGTTTGTTTAGTTTTTGTCCCTCCCTCCCTTGCCCTCATTCCCTGATCATTGGTTTTTGCCAGGTCTGATTGGATTGTTTCAGTGGCACTGTTTCATAAAATGGATCTTTAGGCAAAGTTGTGATGCATTGAAAAAATTAGGCCAGGTCTGCCCATGATAACTGACTTGGGAGAGGCTGAGATGGAAAGTCTGAGATGGAAAATGCATACAGTACAATTATAAGAACATGCCTGATTTAGCTTTTGTACAAGCAAGTTGACTGCAAAATGCATCTTTGCAGCTCATTTTAAATTTGTCTGAAAAGGAAATGTCACTTTTGTATGTTAATAGTCAGTGCATTATAGATCATAATCCACCTACATAATTATTGTGCCACCTTTTACATCAAGCTTCTTGGGGAAGTGGCTGGGATCCTTATTTCTCTTGATATTTGAAAGATTTATTGATTTGCCTGACATGTGTAATTCATTTGAGAATGAGCAAGTAAAAAGAATTTTTCTTGCACTGCTGTTTGCAGAAGCCTTCTGTTTCATAGGTACATTGATATCTTCTCAGGGCATTCATGAAGGGCTCTTGGAAAAAAACCCCACCCTTTTCTTCTTTGTATCTGTAGAATCAAATACTACAAAGAATTGTGGATAACTACTGTTAAGCTAGAATATCATACTAAATTGGCAGAAAGAAGTAGTGGAATATATGCAGCATATTTTTGCGGACAGCTATCCAGACAGGAATTTGTTACCCCATTTGCTGTATTCAATCACTGTAAGAAATGCACACCTTTAGTTTCTGAACAGAAAACTATACAGAAAAAATGTATTTCATAGTGCCTTATTTAGCTGATCTCGGGGGTGGGAAAGAACTCTATATTTTATTTCAAAATAATCTGGATTATATAAAGGTACTTGAACTAATTTCCTATATATAGGCATCTTCAGTTCCTCAGTGGAGCAGATTCATGTGTCTATAGTACAAGTTTAACTGCTTACATCAGCAAACTTCAACCAGACGTCAGGAGAGTGCCCCTGAAACCGGCTCTGCCGCACACTGGACAAGATCGCCCTGCCCCAGCCTCTGCTCACAGGACCACGCTCCAGCCCTGAGCAGGTACTGTGTCCAGTCCTGGGCTCCTCAATATAAGATAGACAAGCTACTGGAGTGGGTCCTGTGGAGGGTCACGAAGATGATGAGGGTTTTGAAGCATGTCTCTTATGAGGAGAGACTGTGGGAGCCAAGACTGTTTAGTCTAGAGAATAGAGAACTGAGAGGGGATCTCATCAATACATAGAAATATCGCAAAGGTGGGTGTCAAGAGGATGGTGCCAGGCTCTTTTTGGTGGTGCTCAGCAACAGGACAAGGAGCAGTGGCCATAAACTCAAACAAAAGAAATTTCACCTTCCACCTTTTGAGGAAGAACTTCTTTGTGTTGAGGGTGGCAGAGCACTGAACAGGCTTCCCAGGGGGCTCGTGGGGTCTCCCTCTCTGGAGACATTCAGAACCCACCTGGACACGTTCCTGTGTAACCTGTTGTAGGTGACCCTGCTTTGGCAGGGGGTTGGACTGGGTGATCTCCAAAGGTCAATTCCAACCCTAACAATTCTGTGAGTCTGTGATTGCTGGAGTAAACTCGCTCCAGGTTATCAGCGTCTTTCTGCACTGGGAGGAACAAACTGGCCACAGTACTCAGATATGGTCTAACAGTGAGTGCTGGCTGGAGGAATGATTGACACAGCCCTGGATGCTGCTGGCTGTCTCTGCTGCCAAGGCTCACTGCCAGCTCCTGCTCAGCTCCCTGGGACCCCACCACCCTTTTCCTAGGGCTGCTCCCCAGGCAGCCTGATCCCTATATCATGATAGGAGATAATACCTTTCAAGGCACAGCACTTTGCATTTGCTTTTTCGTTAAACATGCCAGAAGGTCCTGACTTTATCTTCTGTGCAGGGGTAATCCTCTCTGTCCTGCCTCCTTACTATTCAAAATATCCCTGACCATAACAAAGGTGTCTCCTGACATTTTATTGTTAATATTTCTATTGAAAATTCCTACCGATTCCTATTTGTCAAGTATTGGTTTGAAACGCACTTTCCCCTCATGTTTTCTTAGTCACCTAACAGAAGTTTGGACTTTTCTCTGCAATAATGTCAACTTGATCCTGCTGCCATCAAACCTTAAAATATGCAGTGTTCTCTCATCCCTTATCAATATCCTGAAACTATCAGAAATACTTTAGGATACAGGAAAAAAAAACCCTTATGGTTCCTGTGTTTGAACATCTTAACCAACAAGATAAATCTTAGCTTTTTGTTCAGACTTGTGCTCTGCTGTTCTCACTAGATGGATGGATTATTTACCAGGTTTCAATATTATTTTTTTTTAAAGTAACAACATCTTTAACAGTTTTCAGCTGGTAATAAATGTTATTCGAAGAGTCATCCATGCCTACTTGCAAGAGACTAGCTATAGAGAGTTGTCAGCTGTGGGAGCATGGTGATTATAAGAGGAATACAAGCCTTCAGTGAAAATCTAGGGTCTGCAAAAGTTTACTTCAGTTAACTGACTTTGCCAAAAAGATATCTCTGACTCAGTCAATCCTACTCTGACTAATCTTGCAGTTAATGAGGATGTATGGACTGAAAGGATGTATGATGTTTGGACAGAGGGCATCATTTAGCTGTAGCGTAGTTACTACCTGGGAGCAATCACATGTACAGTGCTTTTAATCAGAGGATGACAAATCAAAGTGTAACAGTTATTTCCTTACAAGCAAGCTCCATATTCCAACACATCCACAATTTATTATATCAGCATTACTTGAAAAGTGCAAGAGGAACAGTATGCAAAAGAGGCAGCTTATGAAATCTACAGTTATTATACATATATATATAAAAATAACAGCTCTTTATTACTGCTCTTGGAAGAGACTGAGTTTAAAACTCAAGATAAGGTCATAAGGCACAGGATGGACAGAACTGCACTTATTTTATAAAAAATATTCAGAGTACGGCAATTATGGAAATTAACGTATTGGCTCTTTTCCCCCCATATTTAAGTCACTAGCTCACTTTTAAAAGAAACCAATACACTGAAAGTCTACATGCTAGAACTTTTTTGTCAAAAGAATGATTTAAACTCTTTTAATTGAGCTATGACTTCCAAATACCCTATTACAAATCTCTTTTTTTTTTCTCAAACATAAAATGGATGATCCTAAGCATCATAGTTATTTCATAAGTAGTATTTAGGCTGAACTAATGCCTTATCACCAAATTAAAAATGAGCCAGTATTAGCTCTTTTCATATGACAGATTAAAGTACAAAACTGAAACATTTTGAGAGCCTCTTAGTTTTTTAAGGAAATCATATACTTAGCCTATTTCATAAAGTCTAAAGACAAAATATAAATCAATGACTAATATTAGCTTTTAGGTGGAATCATCATAGACTATTTGCGCAGCAAGATATGAAAAAACAGTATATTATTAAAGGCCCAGCAGTAATTCACCTGATAGGGTTGTATTTTACCTTTCTGTCAAATCCCTTGTTCTGGTCTCCTTTCTTTAAATGTAGGTATATCCAAAATGTATATAGACACATATGTCCCCATAAATTCTTTCTCAAATACTTCTCCTTTTAACATTTAGTGCTCATTTACAGTCTAACTGGAAACTCATTAATAACAACAGAAGGCTCCACTGCTTTCAGCAGGTTTTGGATCCCATTCATGCTTACCTTGGATGCTTTGTGCAGCTCTGCCAAAGCAGAGCTCATAATACAGGGTAAGTACAGAGGGCCTCTTGCTTTGTCTATCCTGGTTATTCAAATGTGATCACAACTGTTCTCTGGCCCTGAGGCAAATGGTAAGAGACCCATTATCAGTACTACTACACTTTCCTTGCCCTCCATAGCAGAGATGCTGCATCCAGATCATCTACTGAGAATAATCCCTGGGCTATGTCTTTTCCTGAACCATGCCCAGTTCTGTCTGGAAGGGAGCCAGCCTGCCAGGTCCCAAATGATGCTGGGGATTGCTCTGCACTTTGACTGTGCACAGGAGTGAGCTGCCATTCCAAGGACATTCCCTGGCACTGGCTCATATAGTAAAACAGATACAGCCCTTCACTTTGACAGCACTAGTTACCACAATCAAAATTCAGTGGTCAATATTAATCTATCTCAGGAAAAAAAGGAAAAATATGGAAGAAACACTGCCTCAAAATCATACGGGGCTAGTGGAGCACTGAATTGTTCCACAGTTTCTGCTGAAGCCACATTTAAAGGTTGCATCTTGAACATATAGAGAGAGCAGATTCTCCCTAGTTCTGCTCTGGTATAAATGGAAGTCATGCACTCATCTCAGTATGATTTGACATGACCATTCTTTCAAGGCATGCATTTCTTCTCCTTAATTAAACAGAGAGCTAAGGATAAGCTACCAGCCGAGGAAATTCAGTGTCACATGCTAGGCAGGACGTATCTCAGTCCTAAAGCTGAAACCATATCAGTATAAAATCAAACATTATTTCTTCATTCATGGAAAACATTACTTTCTGTAACTAATGATCAATACAGAGTTGTAGGTATCAAGACCCACAGTTATACGTTCTGTATCAGCAACTATGAAAACAGGAAGACACATAAATTCTGGCAGATAAATTCATGCAGTACAGGAGGAGAACCTTTTTGTACCTGTGCTACCATAGAATGTAAAAGCTAAATAGCTCAATTCTCTTAAAACCTACGGTTGGTATCCAGCAAAATGTAAATTTCAAATCAAGCAGCTTGTCGTTATACATGTGAATAAGAGAGAACTGATGGACCCTATTAAACAGTATATGAAAGACAAGACATTGCAGACAGAAGGGATTTTCCTTGGGAAAGTCAGGAATACACTGAATTCTAATGGCTGACCCTGGATACTTTTTACATTTACTGTGGCAAGTGGATGTTGTGAAGTGAGGGGAAAAAATAAGATATGGTGATTTCTGAAATTTTGCAGATATTTTTTGATTAAGGAAAGGAAGAGGAAATTTAAATAAGAACAGGCCATTTTGTTTTGGCTCAAATTTTTACCCCTGTGTTTTGCTGTACTTTTTCAATTTCACTTAGTGTTTCCTGTTTTGCTCTGACTTACTGCTGAGACATTCCTTGTCTGTGGCACTTGCTAGCTACCCTCAGCACATGTTGTCTTGGGTGTCCTTTTGCTGGATAAATGCATATTGCTTCAGAGCAGTTCAGTTCACTCATACGAAGTCACACCGTGACCTGCTGTAACATGACTGTTTACTTTGTCTGCTGGGAGCTGGAGGCAAACAGCTGCATCTTATTTGCTGAAAGAAATGGAGCAGGCTGAAAACTGTCAAGACAGGATTCCCCCAGCCTATTAGGGTGTGCTGCCTGTCTCACCCGTTTAGCTGTGCTGCTGGCTGCCACTGCCATCAGAGGCAATAATTATTTATTGATTTATTTCACCTCACAAAGCCTACCCTGACAGCAGCAATTGTCTAGGATTCTCCCCCCACCAGGGATGCTCCCAGGATAGTAGCAATGAATTTGTACTGTCACTTCCAGCATCCTTTCTCTCTCAGTCGTGTAACTGGAGCTATCAGATGGTGTTACAAACTCCTCCAGAAGCCACACTCTTTGATGAAGCAGGTAAATACAGAAACAGGCCGCTTATTTTGTCTGGGAAGCTGCATTTGTGGAAGCTTTCCGTGAACACTGGAAAGCAAAGAGAGGAGACACAGGCCACGAAGAATATCACGTGACAAAACTCACTCTGCTAGAGGAAAGAGCTCCCCTGAAGAATTTTGTGTTAGTATGATGACAATCATCCAAACTTCAGAGCAGGAGGCTGGCAGTTAAGAAGGAGGTTGCTGAAGCAGCTGCAGGAACTCCTAGGTCTGGTTCAGCCCTTAACAGCCATCAGCTCAATTATTATTTTCTATATCACAGCTCTGGAAAGTACACACCTAGAACAAGAAGGTTTCTTCTGCTTTCTTCTCTGATGGATTTGTGCTGGTAGAAAGACAGTGCTGGTTTTTTTTATGTTTATTTCAGTGTCAGTCACTACCAGCTAAAAACCTTTCCCTCTTTCCTAGAAGTAATGTTAGGGACATCCCTGGATCGGGTAAACTCTCAGAGCTGGTGGGGGATAGATAACATAAGTGCCTTTTTTTTCCTTGTCTGAAGGACTCTGCATTGTTTGAATTAGGTCTTTTCCCATCATGAGACATGGAATACCATTCTGAAGTTGAGAAAAGAGCTTTCTTAAACACTAGTAAAGAATGAAGAATATCTGGACAGGCTGCCATCTCTCCTGATTGATAGTATTTGAGCAAGAACTTGGAATACCTTTTTAGGACAGCAAGTGAGCTGGTGTACATGTTTCAGAGACTGGGGATTTCATTCATCCTGTCTTCTCTAGGAACTGATCTCTGCAGGCTTTTCTGAGGTTCATAACAAACCACACAGGGCAGGAAGGAGGGGAGCACTGCTTAGGATAATATCCTGCCTTAGAAGAAACATTTATTCCCTCCATGTCCCCATGTTCTCCACCTTTTCAAGTCTAATATGGAAAAGAAGTAGTTGATTTTACTCTGTTAATAGTTTTATTTACTGCTAGGTGTGTTGATTAGCTGACCAAAGAGTCTATTTTTCGTATTTGTGTGTTTAAAAACCTGCTGGTGTGCTGGAAAAGGAGGAGACAATTTGCTGAGAAACACAGCTTCCCTTTCTTAAACTGTTTTCTTCAAGTTTGTGTGGATACAGTAGTTCTTCTTGAAGGCAGACATTTAACCCTGTTTATGTTTCTGTGTGGTATCTCAGTAACAGAACAGCCATCACTGCTGGACTTTAGCTGCTGTTGAAAGAAACTGTGTGATGAGACACTGTCTCAACCTTCCTCCCCCTCAAACACAGTTTCAAATATTGTAAAGATAAACAAACAAACCCACAAACAAACAGACAGGGATTTGCTACTGCCAAAAGCATCACATCAGTTCTGTTTACTTTTCCCAGAATGCTTCTACAGAGATTTTTCAGGATCTCTCATACCAGCTCTGGCACTGACTGCAATGCAGAAATCTTGGCGAAAGTGACTGCACTGAGCAGATAAATTGTTTGAGAAGATACTGAGGAGCGATCCAAAGAATATTTTTGGTCCACCTGTACTGTAATACTGCCCACCAAATAGGGACAGCTGTTCTGGAAAACTTCTCAGATAGCATTCACATTTTGCTCTCCAAGTGAGCTTCTAAGACAAAAATTGAATTTAGGTATCTATTTTGCTTGTTTTTAAGTTCATTTTGAAAGGACAGAGTGATGCTTAATGACACCTTCATTAACCTCAACGTAAGAACATATGGCTATCGCAGATGAAGTGTGATAAAATTCCACACTGTGCACAAATACAGACAATCAGTGGCTAAAAACCATCACTAAATGCTACCAGTATGTCAGGATCATTCTGCAACCAGCCCCTAAGGAAAGAGCTAAGAGAAATAATGAAATGTAAAACTTCAAGCCTAATTTAGTATGCTTTTTGTTCTAAAATTTCACCATACAAAGGATAATACTAATTTTCATGCTTTTCAGTTTAAAAAGAATGAAAACTGAAACCAAAAGAGCACTGAACTTGAAGGCTTCTGTATTTTCCCATTCATTAGCAGTGCCAGGAAGAAGGCAGATGTCCTTAACTGCTTTAAATGCTACTCCTACCTCCAGCACTCCACTTCTAAGCACTCAACTACTCTCTCACAGCAGAGTGTAGCAGTGTGGAGACAGCATGAGAGTCAAGGTACCCTCATGCTTATGACCAAGTCTTTTTATCAATCTCTTTTCAATTGTCTTCTCTTGCTTCTCCATCCATGAAATTCCAATGCTAGAACTGGAACATAGTCCACACCTCGAGGTCTACAGAGTTTCAGAGCTTCATGATGAGCTGCATGAGTCCTGCCAATAACTTTGGGTCGTCGCTGAGGGGCTGGAGTGCACAGCTCTTGGATACCCGAGCCAAGAAGTTTAGGAATAGCTTGGCTTGTTTATGAGACAGCTTTGGTTGTTGTGGAGTCATACCCCTAAATGTCAACCCGACCAACATTGAAATGACTGCTCTTGAACCTTCTAGGTTCAAAAAAAAGTCAG
>VYZQ01034278.1:17103-28173 GCA_013400655.1 Mystacornis crossleyi | reverse complement strand
TCACCCTGCCATCTCCTAGATGTTCCTAATCCAAGCAAGTACCTACAGACNTCTGTATCTTCAATCTAATGGGCAGCAGTCCTCAAGGGACACCAGGATGGTGATGAGTCAGAACTTGGACTGTAGCTCACAACTAGTTTCTCCTGAAGAACAAATTACATTCGGCACCCACCCCTCCGGCTTCCCTCTACAATGAAACTCCTACCAGTTTCCATCTTTCTCATTCTAACCCAAGAAACTACGATGAATTGGATCAGACAACTCTTGAGGTTTTCCTTAAAACAGCTTGTTTTCCTGCTAGCAACCATAGCCAAGAATTGAAAGCCCGGCAATACCATATTTCTGACACCACTCTTCTTGCCAAGAGTAATATTCAGACCGTGAATAAAAATAGAGGATTCAGATGATTCCATCAGCACTTCTCTTAACCCCAACTTTCTGAAACCCAAAATTTGGTAGGTGGCTAAGTCCACATTACACCCCAGCGTGTTACTACGAAGTGGTCCCTCCCCACACCACTGTGCCAGAAAGTTCTCCCTTCATCGCGACCCCACTGGCCCCTGGTCCTCCCTTCCCTCCCCTTCTCTCCCCTCCCCCTCCCACTGGCCCTGTTATGTCACTCAATCTTGCCTCTACCCCCTAGCCCTCAGACTATTGGTTTCTGATGCTCTGTCCACCCCTAGGACCCTTTGGTTTCTGATGCTCTGTCCACCCCTAGGACCCTTCGGGCTTTTGTTCTTTGTTCTTTGCCTCTGTTCCACTTTGAATGCATTTGTTCCCAGTCCACGGTGTGGATCAAATAAACGCCTTGGAATTGCATGCCAAGAATCCCTCCCACCTCTTCATCTCCGGTATGCACGCAGACTGTGTGTGTGAGTGAGTGACTGCTTGTGTCTACCTGCAAGGGAGAGACTGTGTGCATATGTGGGTGCTGGCAGAGCGCTGCCTAAGCATCTCCACGAGGGACACTGTGGAAAGAATGTGGCATTGGTCCATTGACACCACCACTGCATTAAGGAGGAACTGAAAACATGTGCAGTGGAAAGAACATGAATATCGATAGCACAAAGTACTAGGAGCAATAGCTCTGGTAGAAAGCCAACAAAGAGTGTGACTATTGCATGAAATCCATACAGGGACTTACAAGAATAGGGACCACTTGATCACCTGCTTTTAGAGGAAGATGAACGAAGATCACCTCAACACCAGGATGATGAAATGGAGAGTCAAGAAAAGGGCCCAAAGTTTGGTGAATTCAATCTTAAAAATCACACATTGGTAAGCTGTAATTACTCATATACTTGGACAAATGGTAGTCTCCTGGAGAGATAAGACTTAAGCTTAATGCTAACGACAAGACAACATTCATGTACAATTGCCATGATTTCATCCCCAGCTGACAACTCAGCCCCACACAGCCCCTTGCTCACTCTCTCTCAGTGAGAGGGGGGAAAGAAATGGAAGAGCCATAGTTAAAACCCTTGGCTTGAGATCAAGACAGTTTAACAGGTGAAGATAAAGCACACAAGCAAAGTAAATCAAGGAATTAATTCCCCACTTCCCATGGGCAGGAAGATCCTCAGCCAAACCTAGGACAGCAAGACTCCTTCATGCCTAACCATGACTCAAGAAGACAAATGCTGTCCCTCCCTTCTTCCTTCTCCCATGTGTTGGTTTTGCATGGCCTGGTTTTTGGTAATGGGGGGGGCCACAGAGGTAGCTTCTGTGAGAAGCTGCTAGAAGCTTCCACCATGTCTGGCAGAGCCGATCCCTGATGGCTTTCAAGATGGACATGCTGCTGGCCAAGGGTGGGCCAGTTAGAGATGATTACTTGATAATGCCTCTGTGATGACATATTTAAGAAGAAATAAAAACCAAAGGTGGTGGCGCAGTTTTAATTCCAGCTAGAGAAGAGGAGGTGAGAACGTATGAGGGAAACAACATGGACACACCAAGGTCAGTGCAGAAGGAGGGGGAGGAAGTGCTCCAGGTGCTGGAGCTGAGATTGCTCTGCAGGCTGTGATGATGACCATGGTGAAGCAGGCTGTACCTCTGCAGTCTGTGGGGATCCATGGGGGATGCAGAGATCCACCTGCAGCCCGTGGGGGAGGTGTCCATGCCAGAGAAGGCTGTGATGTGGTGAGAGACCCAGTGGAGGGAGGGGGCCCCTGCTTCCAAACTGGAGCAGCCTGTTCTTGGAGGACTGTACCCTGTGGTAGAGTGTCCCACACCGCAGCAGTTTTGGGAGGACTGCTGCTTGTGAGATTCATATAGCCCCTTTATCTGTTAGTCCTTGTTTTTGCCTTTGAGTTCCACGTGAGGTCAGCTGAAACTGGTTTCCAGCAATGTCATTAAAAGAAATTACTGATAGAACAGCAGCAGTTTGATGTAAAAAAAAAAAAAAAAGGCACACATGATTCTTGTTTCTTGCCTGTTTTCTAATTCCTATCACCAAATGTTATGCATTCACCGCAAGGAATATTAGTAGAAAAAGGACAGTAGCCTATGAAGAACCTTATTTCACACATCAGAGCTTGTAAGACAACATGAACCAAATCAGTGATCTTTAGCTTAAAAAGAATGAACAAGACATCCTAATTACTTCTTGTCTGTTCACAACATCAGTTTCGTCACCATAGGGAGAAGATAGTTACACACAGAGAATGTGCTTTTGAGCAATGGCAGTTTGGGTGTTCCAGGCTACTTCTGTAGTCATTCCTGAATGTAAAACTCAAGGAATGCAAAGGCAAGTAAATGTTTCAATTCTTCAGCCCTTAGGTTTTATGATTGTGATTCGTGATTTAAAACACATGTCATGCTATTCATTAGTGAAACTGCTATCAGTATGCCTCCTTCTATCAGCCCTTCCATCTTCTACCCTCATTTCATTCTGATCACATTCCACGCAGAAGCCAAATTCTTGAGGAGAAGTTTGTACTGAAATGAAAAAGCAAAGAAAAACAGAGATCACATGATACTGCGGCACCCCAGAGACACATAGCTACAACCCTTGGCTGCTCCACCAACACTTTTAGCTGATTTCCAACTGATAGCTAATATTTAGCAGACTCAAATTTCAGCATGCAGAAACCAAACAGGAGTGTCACGTTGCAGCTGGGAATACTGAAAGTATTTAAGTGCTGATATGAAGCTTTAAGGACAAATTTATTAGAAAACTAAGCTAGCTATGATTTTAAACAACACAAATCTTTAATTCATGTGCCAGTCACACACTACATATGAGATCTCCTGAGCTGGTATGGGCATCACCATTTACACTTCAGTACTAGCAGTTAATGGATGTCAAGAGCATAGCTGCCTACTGCAGCACAGGCATAGTCAAGGGTACCCCAGAACCTGTTCTGGACCCTGGACCACTGACCCCATATGGGTCCTGCGCTCACCATCTGGTCCAGCTTGATGCTCACTGCAAGCATGCACAACTTGCACACTGGCCCATGGTCACACTCCAGGCTTCTGTGTCCCACTCAAAACCAGCATCCAACCTCTGCCTGCGTGACACCCCTGCCCAGACCTGAGGCCTCCTGTTTACTTGCTGGTCAGCTACTCATTTTCTGGGGAATACATATAACACACCTGGAGGGGAGGACATAGCCAGCACGATGCTAAGACCTCTGTGCATTGCCCCATCAGCTGGCACCATCACACCAGCACTCTCAACACCCCGGCCCTCAAGATTCCAGCCTTACCAAGTGCAAACTTCCATTTTGATGCAGTTTCCCTGGAGCCCCTACACTTGCTGTGACTGACAGGGTTGTTTTGTTGTCTTTCTGTCACAGACTAGAATAGCAAAACGTGTCAAGTTGAAGGGACTCATAATCACCAAATCCTACTCTTCTTGCAAGACTGCCTGTCAGATTTGCACCCCTCCATTTTAATTTCTGACTTTCCCACTTTTCCTTACTATTCCATTTGACAAGGTCCTTGATTAGATAACCTTTCCAAAGTGAACATGACCAAGTTCCACACCCTATCAACTGCTGTGACCAACCACCCCTGGCTCTCGTTACTACCTCTCTGACCATCTCTCAGGTGGGTTTGTGTCATTGTTCATGCTGTCCTGCTTTTCCTACTAGTCCCTTCTGCATCTAAAAGGTTCTTCACCAGAAACATTTCAAGGAGCAGCAGTTCTCTCTTTGCTCTCCCTCCTTGCAAGTAGTTCTACTTTTTCTTGAAATTTGCTAAAAAGGTTCCTGTTCCTTTACCTGTCTATGCAAAGCAAAGGGACAACTTAGCTCTCAAAAAANTGAAATTTGCTAAAAAGGTTCCTGTTCCTTTACCTGTCTATGCAAAGCAAAGGGACAACTTAGCTCTCAAAAAAAAAAAAATTGATGGATGCTTCTATCTTGATATAGACAAAATAACCCTCCAGTTCCTGAGGTAATGGTCACAGAGAACAAGCAGCCAGCTTTCATTAGCAGCTGTATCTCACATCTGTCACTGCAAGCTTCCAGCAATACTCAGCTTTCTCACCCACCCAAACTTTGGGTGGATGTGCCTTAGGCTTCAGTTAAGGGGCAATAACGTGGGGTTTACAAGCAGCATATGGCAGTTAACTCCAGTTTAAGAAAAAGCTGCAGCACACCATTAACTTGTCCAGGTATTACTGGATGTCTTTGCATAGAGAAAGGCTTCAACATGTGCCTTCCCACTGCTGCTGCTTGGGCTTAGCCTGGTGTGGTTTCTGCTGTAGCACAAGTAGAGGCAGAAATAAACACTCCACACAACACCCAGCACAAGCACAGGGAGAGATGCACCATTTTTAAGGTATGATTTCAATCCCCAACCAACTCTTAGATGTTCTCGCTTCTGCATATTTCAAGTTTTATTTCTGGTGCTTAAGTTCTCTTAAAGGTGTCACTGAATTCCTTGTAGACAGTTGGGTTACAAATACCTTCTCCATTCAGAACAGTTCAAAGGTGGTGTTGTTCTTCAGCAATCCTCATATCATCACGTTAACACAAGAGCATCAGAAAGTGCACAGGCTTGTTAAGCATCACTGAGGCTTCATAATGAGATAGCGCAATGCTTTATATGGGATCAGTTTAAATCCTAGCACTCCTGACTTCACATTTATTGAAGCCCGCCCCATTTTGTACAACACTGAGCATATAGTGTAACTCTGGGAACCACAGCTGTGACTTAGTTAATGATCTCAATAAATCCTACTTAAGCAGAGACAGGAAGAGAATTATGCAAATGATTATTACTGTGCACCATGCACTTGATAACTGAAGACATCCTACAATGAGCTTCAGCACATAAACACTAGTACTTTTTTAATCCAGGTATGTGAAAAATATGTAAGCAAGGGAACGGCTTACAGAATTTCACTTCAGAAAAGTTGCAGTTGCAGAACATTTATTACAAACCTAATATTAAAGGAAGCATACAGAAGGAATATGTACAAAGAGGGCTGGTTAAAAACCCAAGATGACAGATTTTTCACATATAGCCGTGACTGTGACAAAGAATTACGTCTCTGAAAAGGCCTTTCTAAAACATCGTGATAAAAGACTCTGCCACTCACACTTGGCAGCTAGATAAGATGTCTTCCATCAGCCTCTTGTAGACCCAGGCATCACCTTTAAGCCGTTGTCGTCGGATACCCACTGCTTCAGGCTTAGTGAGCTGACACACTTCTAACTCAAACTCCATAGTTACTTTACCAAAATCTGACAGTGTTTGACATTTCAGGGTATAACTGTAAAACAGAAGGGAAAACAGAATACTCATTGAACCATTTCATATTTGTTTTGTAATGCAATTTTAAACTAATAAAAGCACGTTAAAGAAAATATCCCATTGCTGTTCAGAATACTGTGAAACAATGCACAATTTAGTCACCTGAGAGCTTTGTGAATACTGTAGTTTCAGGGCACTGTATTTATCATTATGCCTCAGAACCAATATGCAGCACCAATGTCCTACCCCGCCACAGGAACCCCTGCTAGCCAAAGAGCCCCATTCTCAGAGCTGGATTGATGGAAATTTCCCATGTTTTTCCAAGACAAGATCACTCTCATCTGTGTTGGTTGCAGCTCAGCTGGTGTGAAAATAGGAAAAACTGAATACAGGGTTTGAATCATTACAAAGCGAGCAGGTGCGGCTGTGCAATCAAGCATCCTTCCAGATTATGAGTTTGGAAATGCATCAGAGGTTGAGGTATAATCTGATGTTCTACCAAGACCCATCACTGAAATACTCAAGAACTTCAGAAAATGCATATTGAAGAGTCAGGACAATGGTTATTTCATGCATTGGGAGGTCAGAAAATAGTCATTCAATTTGATCAAAAGTAAGAACCAATTTAACCAATCAGTAGCTTATTTTAGCTAGTAAACCGTACAAATTCAAATAATCCACAAAAAGGTGTGTAGCTTCTGCACACCTTCTAAAATGCACTGACCTCTTGCCTAAAGGCTAATATCTTTTAACTGCCAAGAATGAGAGTTAAAAGGTATTCACACTATTTTCCAAAATTATCCTGTTTGGTCATTGACTATACCTAAACCAACTTTTTGTACTTAAAAATTTCCTAAGAGTTACCCTACTAGTACTGGTTTATACCTGTTGGTGAAAGAGGTCTGCTAGAATACGCTTAACATAATTGTGCTCTGTGTGGGCAGGTTTTATTGCACACATTCATTTTTTAACATTTTCATTTTGTACACTTTCTATAAAGATTATTTCTGTAAAGATTATTTTACAATGCGGTCAAGAAACTAATATTAAATACTTTGCTTTTTAAGGACTGAACTAGCGACCATTTAGACAAATACAAGTTGAAGTCACCATATTTTACACTTACCCCTTCTGAACATATTCCACATGCTTCTTTGAAAGAACAATGATTATTTCATTCAGCAGTTCGTCTGGATTCAGTAGACGAGTGGTGGTAATGTTACAATGTGCCTAAAAGTAGTCAGCTTGTTAAAACAATTTAAGGAATTAAAAACAACCAAAAAAGCTCTCTCCTAAAACTGAAGACATTGCAAAAAGTTTTCACTAAGGAGGTTTCAGAACAGTTAACCATAGTGACAAATGCTTCAACATCCCTGAACTATCACCCTGCTGTATGCTCCAGAGCTGGGAAATGGCCTTAAGATGAGACAGAGTGCTTCTAATATCAAGGAATGGGCATAGCACCATGCAACTTTCATGTATAAAGAAAACAGGCTACTTACTACTTTTAAATTTACTGTTACTGGGGCTTTCAATCACATCTAGTACTTCATATAACAGTCTTGTGCACTAAGTGACCTCTTGAACAAGTAGCAGATGCCTGGAGGTAGCGGGAGGAAGCGTATGACAATTTTAACATGCCAACATGTCCTGTCTGGATTTTGAAGTCACAGAAGCAGCCAAAAGACAAGACTGAAAAACAACTTGAAAAATGATCATAGGTTGAGGATGCAAAGTCAGTAGAAGAGTGGTTCTTGTAGTCCTTATTCGGATTTAAATGTATGCAACTCTCTGACATACCTGCTGTAACACTGTCTTGCTGAACTGTAATCCAGTGTCTCTAGACATGCCTCAGGAATTTTGCGTATACTACAGCCAAGAGAAATTGAGGGCAGAGGCTAAAGGCATTTAGTGACAGAATAGCTAGCTTCCAGTTGCTCAGGTTCCTGGACTATTTGCACAGTCTACACTCCTGTCTTTTTTGTAGCCCAACATCTTGTCCAGAACTTGTATGACTGACAGACAGCTCTCAGTGTGTAGTAGGTATCCCAGCAGCCAGTCAGCTGAAGGGACACATCAGTGGCTTCTAGCAGATGCAACTGCTTATGCCTTGGTAAACAACCTGTACTCTTTCATGGTAATTATATTTTTCAAACATGTTGCCTACATATTCAAGTACAAAATTTTCCTTGTATAGCTTCTGAAGTATGTAAGTTGCATTTGAGTGATGTATCCAGAATCACAGATTCACTAGGGTTGGAAGGGACCTCCGGAAACCAATCCCCTTGCCAAGGGTGCCCTAGAGCATGTGACACAGAAATGTGTCCAGGTGGGCTCGGAATGTCTCCAGAGAGGAAGATTCCATGCCGACCCTGGGCAGCTTGTTTCAGTGCGCTGCCACCCTCAATGTAAAGAAGATTTTTCTCATGAGAGGTTGAGGTTAAACTTCTTGTGGTTTATTTTATGGCCATTGCTCCTCATCCTGTCACGGAGCACCACTGAACAGAGTCTGGCACCATCCTTTGACAACCTTCTGAGGTATTTATATGGATTGACGAGATCCCCTCCAAGTCTTCTCTTCTTTAGGCTAAACAGGCCCAGTTCCCAGTCTCTCCTCATAAGAGATGCTCCAGCCTCTCATCATCTTTATGGCCTCTGCTGGACCCTCTAGAGCAACTCACTGTCTTTCTTGAACTATGGAGCCCAGAACTGAATACAGCATTCCAGATGTGGCCTCACCTGGCCAGGGCAGAGGGGCAGGATCCCCTCCCTGACCTGTTGGCCATACTCTTCCTGATGCACTCCAGGACCTCCTGGCCCCCAGGACACTCTGTCAGCTCATGGTCAACTTGTCATCCACCAGTACCCCCATGTCCTTCTCCACAGAACTGGTCTCCTATAGGTCATTCCCAATATGTTCAGGTACTTGGGGTTACTCCTCCCCTGGTGCAGGACCTGTACTTGCCCTTGTTGAACTTCATTAGGTTTCTCTCTGCTCAACTTTCCAGCCTATCAAGTTCCCAATCGAATGACATCACAGCCTCCAGGTGGATCAGCCAGATCCCCAGCTTCAAGACTGAAGCAAAGAAGGCATTCAGTAATACTGCCTTCTCTGTGTCTTTCATTACCAGGATACCCCTCTGACTCAGCAGCATCCCCACATTTTCCCTAATTTTACTTTTGCTGCTGATGTACTTGTAGAATGCCTTCTTGTTTGCATTGATATCCTTTGCCAGACTCAATTCCAAGTGGGCCTTAACCTTCCTATTTGCATTCCTGCATATTCTGACAGTGTTCCTAGTCCTCCCACANCTAGAGCAACTCACTGTCTTTCTTGAACTATGGAGCCCAGAACTGAATACAGCATTCCAGATGTGGCCTCACCTGGCCAGGGCAGAGGGGCAGGATCCCCTCCCTGACCTGTTGGCCATACTCTTCCTGATGCACTCCAGGACCTCCTGGCCCCCAGGACACTCTGTCAGCTCATGGTCAACTTGTCATCCACCAGTACCCCCATGTCCTTCTCCACAGAACTGGTCTCCTATAGGACATTCCCAATATGTTCAGGTACTTGGGGTTACTCCTCCCCTGGTGCAGGACCTGTACTTGCCCTTGTTGAACTTCATTAGGTTTCTCTCTGCCCAACTTTCCAGCCTATCAAGTTCCCAATCGAATGACATCACAGCCTCCAGGTGGATCAGCCAGATCCCCAGCTTCAAGACTGAAGCAAAGAAGGCATTCAGTAATACTGCCTTCTCTGTGTCTTTCATTACCAGGATACCCCTCTGACTCAGCAGCATCCCCACATTTTCCCTAATTTTACTTTTGCTGCTGATGTACTTGTAGAATGCCTTCTTGTTTGCATTGATATCCTTTGCCAGACTCAATTCCAAGTGGGCCTTAACCTTCCTATTTGCATTCCTGCATATTCTGACAGTGTTCCTAGTCCTCCCACATGGCCTGTCCCTTTATCCACATCTCATACATTTCTTTCTTCCGTTTGAGGTTTGCTAGAAGCTCCCTGCTCATTCACGCATATCTCCCGCCCCCTTTGCCTAATTTCTTTATCACAGGGATATGCTGGATTTGAGCTTGGAGGAAGTGATGCCTGAATATTGACCTGCTCTCTTGGACTCCTTTCTCTACTAGAGCCCCATCCCATGGGATTCCTCTTAAGTAGATCTTTGAGGAACTTGAACTTAACTCTCTAGACGTTTAGGGTTCTAGTCCTTTTACCACTCTGCTTCCTGCACACAGATCCCATGTTCCATTATCTCATGGTCACTACAGCGAAGGTCATGACAGCCTTCACAGCCTCACTCAGTCCCTCCTGGTTTGTTAGTACAAGGTCCAGCAACACACCTGTCCTTGTTGGTTCTTCCACCACTTGTGTCAAAAAGTTATTTGCAGTAATCTGCAAGAACTTCCTGGACTGTGTGTGCTGTGTCATGTTGTCCCTCCAACAAAAATCAGGGTGGTTGAAGTCCCCTAGGAGAACCAGGGCCTGTGATCATGAGGCTACTTCCATCTGGCCACAGAAAGGCTCATCAGCTTCCTCCTCCTGATAAGGTCAACTATAGTAAACACCCACAACAGTGTCACCTATTTAAATCTTTCCCTTAAATTCTCACCTATAAACACTCAACTCATTCACCTGACCCTGAGTAGACCTCAATACGTTACAGTTGGTCTCTCACATAATGAGCAACTCCACTATCTCATCATACTGATTTGGCCATCCATGACAACAATTTCAATCACATGAGCTACTCCACCGTGTTTCTGTCATTACAATGAGATCATGGCCCTGTGACCATACATAGATTTCTAGTTCTTGTTTATTGCCCATGCTGTACATGTTTGGGTCCAGGCATTTCATAGAGGTAATCAAGAAACTGAATTGTCTTCTGTTCAGTGGTATCGCCTGTAGGTGGATGGTCCTGAAGCCACAACTATATCCATTTCAGCCCCTCTAATACTGCACAGCCTGTTAATTGTCTCTTGTTATTCAGCCACTTGTCACAACAGGCCATCAACCCGTGCATACTTTGTGCAGATAGTAGCCTTTTCTCCAGTAGAAAGAAGCCAGGTTTTTTGTGGGGGAATCTCTATAGAAATAACATAATTAAAAACTGTCAAGTAGGGCTCCTTAAAAACCATGCTGCTTCCTTCACATTTGGTTTAGATGGGCTATAAGCAGCAATGGCCAAACTCCTCCTTGGATCTGCTGCCTGAACACAGACTAACAGATAACTGAACGTGATAACTGGGGCACTTGTCTTGCTACCAACGATGCTGTAAGAGTACTTTACCGTAGAATTCAGGCAAGACAGGTCACAGAAGCTTTCACAAAACCATTTCTGA